>JAQFVV010012457.1:2104696-2209696 GCA_028023455.1 Epiperipatus broadwayi
ATATGAAGATGAACTATTTAAATAACCGTAAGAACTTTAAAATTCATGAACAGTAAATTAAAAACTTACCAGATTTAAATAATTGCAATATTATTCTATCTGACCAACATTATTTATTAATTAGTTATAATTTTATTTAATGTATTTATTTTGTAAAATCATTTCCATTTATTTATTTTTTGTTCTTTAAGTTTTATTATTATTTTTGTTTTCCGTTAAATTAATTATAAAAATGTTAAACTTAAGTCGGCGTGAATGGCTGTATAGATTTGTAAAGTTATATTAGGGGAGGGTAATCTTAGGTTATTTATGTCGTTGTTAGATTGGGTCAATGGATAGGATATATTGATGTAGTTAGTAGATGTAATCAGAGATTCGCTACTGGCAGAATCGTTTATATATACGCCACACTCACCCATTTGCCTATGGAAGGAATTATAAGACGGAGAACGAAGTTCCTTTCTATGGAGTTTTTTTTATTGTTCTTCTCATTAGATAGATGTAATATTCCTATATGATTGAGAGTCAATGTCTTTTCTTAATTCTTTTGGAGCTGCCGTATTTCGTATTATATTGAATACATCGATATATCAGATGGATTGATGCCAATTTGACTGCGAATTTTAGCCTAAGGTTAAATAGGGATAGAATATTTTAATTTCAATGCAAATCTATGTAGTATTCATACTCGATTCTAAATAAAAATGCATTAAATTTAAATTGTTTATAGACGCTTGCATGGATTGTTTAGCGGTTAACTATGTTTTGCGTTTTCATATTTGATCAAAATATATAGACATTCGATCAATAATGATACCTTACGGTGAGTATCTAAAATATATTTATTCGGATGTCTTTTAAATTATTGGTGACAATGCAAGTATCTTATGGTGAATACTATTGGGTTACATATAAATTTCCCTCCGCAATTGTCAGTAATCAATAATTTTATATTTTGATCGCTTATGTTTACTTTGGAATGTTTTTAACTGTGTAATCTATGTAACCGATCTATAGCAACTTATTATAACAAGCTTTTATAATCCCATCTGTGCGAACTTAATTAAAATGTAAAATTAGAATGGAATAGTAATTAAAGGTAAATTAAAGTCAAAAATCAAAGTTAAAAAATAATGTTAAATGTTAAAATGTAAAACTAATAATAAAATAATTTTAAATCTTATATATATGTGCATAAATAAATGTTTGTATGCTAATTACTGGCAGTGGCTTATTTTAGTTATTTTTTAATGTTGAAATCTAATTAGATAAGATATGATATTATTAAATCTCTGCTACTCCCTGAGCTAGTGACATGGGCTAACGACCGGATGCAAAAAAAAAGGAAAAAAAAATTTTTTTTTTACTTACGTATCTGCCTACTCTATAATTTTTTCTAGGTTCAAATGCCTAGATGGTGCCCTGTAGTGCAGATTTCGTGAAGTCCCCTTTTTCTCCGGATCGTTACAATGGCGCCCAATGTGGGGCCAATCTTTAATAAACCACGTATACCCTGAGCAAATTTTGTCAAAATGAAATGTTTTATCTGTTTACATAAGTCGTATATTTTAAATCTTATAAAAGCTCTGCCAGTAAAAGAAATAGCACATATATTAAACACGAGAAAGTATAAATAATTTTAAACTGTATTTCGTTAAAAAAAAAGTCAAAAGGTTGCAAAAAATATGTTTTTTTTGTTGATATATATTATGCTTTATCGTGTATAGGCGCGCACAGCCACATAAGTTTATGATCGAAATGTGGTACCTTACGATGAGTACCGTTGGGAATTTACTTCAGTGTAATCCTATTTAAGCATTTTAATCAGTCATAAATAAGTTGGTGGTATGTATAATTGTGCTGCAAATATACACGTATAAATCCATTATCTTTCAAAATATATTTACTTCAATGCAACCTTTTTAAATAAATAATTTATAAAATAACTTGATTGTCATGCCGTGTGTAAAAATAAAATGTATAAAAAAAAATAGAACTCTTGTGAGAAGGAGGCGTAGACGTAAATGGTCCTTAAGAAAGCGATAGTAAACATGTTTTTTATATATAGTCTTTATACGAACCGAATGTTTGTAAATTTTGTTAGTCGTGTACTGTAATTACTAACCCTAAGTAAATTTTTTTTTGATCATTTTTTTAAGTAACTTTACTGATATACATAATAGCCTAAAATAACTAAGAGAAAAGGTTGTGCTTCTGAATGAAAAATGAAATGGATAGGCATAGCGTGTGCCAAACTTAGGGGATCACAGCCAGAGGCCTTTTATACAAAATGGAGGGCATAGCATGTGACAGACTTATGGGATCACCGCTAGTGGCCTTTTATACGAAGAAAGAATATGCATAGCATGTGCCAGACTTATGGGATCACAGCCAGAGGCAATTTTATACGAAGACTTGAAAAGAAATCTATGGGTTCGAACCTGTTGTACCCCCAGATTAAGAAGCACATATATATAAAAACACGAAGAGAGGCTAAATGACAGAAACGCAATAATGAATGAATGTTACTAAAAAACATTGAATAAATTTTACAGCTTCATAATAAATGACCCTTGTTTTGGATACTATAATATGCAATGCAATTATAATATATATATATATATATATATATATATATATATATATATATATATATATATATATATATATATATATATATATATATATATATATATATATATATATATATATAGAGAGAGAGAGAGAGAGAGAGAGAGAGAGAGAGAGAGAGAGAGAGAGAATATTTCATTTACTAAAATATACTTGAAAATTTTATTTAGCAAAGGAAACATTAAGATTTAGATTTCAAATTAATAAAATATGCATTAACAGTTGAGTTAGTTAAACAAACATTAAGATTTACCCCTTCCCTTTCACACTATTTAAAACAATTCAATTCCACCTTCGTGGATTTTACAATAACTGGAATACATAGCATATATTTTAAGAGTATATATAAAAAAAATAACTAGCAGTTTATATATATATATATATATATATATATATATATATATATATATATATATATATATATATATATATATATATATATATATATATATATATATATATATATATATATATATATATATATAAAACAATTAAGTCACCTTATTTCAGAATTAAATAAATAATATTTTATAAGATTTCAAAGCGTTAATTAGCTTAAGTTCTGGATTTTCAGAGTTAAACAAATCAATTTTATATTAAAAACGAACCTAAAATGTTGATTCATAAAACAATCTGGCGAACGTATTAATTAACAATACGTTATATTTTAAGGGAACGTTAATAAACTTGATGCATGAAGGTTTACTTAAAAAGAAGAAAGGATTTTTAGAAAATTCAATTCGTCCGATTGTTTTAGATTGACATATTAATAAGCAAGCAGATATATAAATTAAATAATAAATATACATAAATAAATGACCACACCAAAATTAAAAGGGAGTTAAAGCATATGAGATAGGATTAAATTTATAGAAATTATTGAAAAGCAATTTACATATATATTAAAAAAAAAACAAAGTTAAAGAATGCATGAAAAAAGATCTTGATAGATTATTTAGACTAAATTGACTATTAGGTGGCGGCTTGGAAATTTACCTTGCAATTTTAAGAATCCATTTTAAAGAATGGCACGTGCACGGCAGTTGAAAATGAAAGTTCTGCAAGCTTAACATTTTTAAAGTTCTCCATTCACTTTAGGATAGCAGAATACTATGGCCATGGAAGATGACCCACAGGGGTCCGGAAGAGTGGTGGATTTACTGCTACATCATTTTTTTAGATTTACCGCGATGTTAACCATCATCTATACTAGCGTAGCTAATCTTCTTTCAATAGTAACTGATAACTCAACTAATAACTCATAACACAAAATACATAAGCGATCAAAATATAAAATTATTGATTACTGACAATTGCGGAGGGAAATTTATATGTAACCCAATAGTATTCACCATAAGATACTTGCATTGTCACCAATAACTTAAAAGACATCCGAATAAATACATTTTAGATACTCACCGTAAGGTATCATTATTTATCGAATGTCTATATATTTTGATCAAATACGAAAACGCAAAACATAGTTAACCGATAAACAATCCATGCAAGCGTCTATAAACAACGTAAATTTAATGCATTTTTATTTAGAATCGAGTATGAATACTACATACATTTGCATTGAAATTAAAATATTCTATCCCTATTTAACCGTAGGCTAAAATTCACAGTCAAACTGGCATCAATCCATCTGATATATCGATGTATTCAATGTAATACGAAATATGGCAGCACCAAAAGAATTAAGAAAAGACATTGAATCTCAATCAGATAGGAATATTACATCTATCTAACGAGAAGAGCAATAAAAAAAAATCCATAGAAAGGAACTGCGTTCTCCGTCTTATAATTCCTTCCATAGGCAAACGGGTGAGTTCGGTGTATATATAAATGATTCTGCCAGTAGTGAATCTCCGATTACATCTACTAACTACATCAATATATCCAATCCATTGACCCAATCTAACAACGACATAAATAACCTAAGATTACCCTCCCCTAATATAACTTTACAAATCTATACAGCCATTCACGCCCGACTTAAGTTTAACATTTTTATAATTAATTTAACGGAAAACAAAAATCATAATAAAACTTAAAGAACAAAAAATAAATAAATGGAAATGATTTTACAAAATAAATACATTAAATAAAATTATAACTAATTAATAAATAATGTTGGTCAGATAGAATAATATTGCAATTATTTAAATCTGGAAAATTTTTAATTTACTTTCATAAATTTTAAAGTTCTTACGGTTATTTAAATAGTTCATCTTCATATATTCCTTGCCGTTTGAACGTGAATTCCCACGTCGTCCGAATATTGGTATCCTGTTGGCCGATTTATTTATCCATCCAGAGATTTTTTAGTGTAGTTGGTCCTCAATGTAGAAACGATGGCTCATTTTTCTTCCTTTCTTAGCAGAACTGAAGGGATTGAAGCTGTGCGTCTTTTTCAATCCCCTCAGCACTAACACCTAGCTGTTATATCGTAATAATCATCAATAACTCCACTAATTAATAATTTTCAAACTTGTCCTTTTTATATTAATGTGAAGGATTGAATTTACATTACGTCACTGATGCGATGGTCCTTTCGCAGCGGTCCGATTCCATAGGGATTTCTTCTTATTTGCTAACAGTTTCTATTGTTTTCCTATCTGACTGATATTTTTACATTTAAATGCCCAAGGCTGGTTTACATTTGACTAATTAAATATATCATTTCCATTTCTGATTAATTAACCTGTTTTCCAAATCAAAGATATATTTAAAGATAAATTTAAAGATATAATTTTATCTCCAAATCTTTTTAAGTTTTTGTTTTTAAAATACCTTTTCTATTTTTAATACAGTTTTATTTTAATAATTTTTTATATCTGTGCGATTTAATATATACGAGTTTCAGATGATATTTAATTTCAATTTTTAATTCTAAAAGAAAATTTTTAAATGCGAACTTTTTAATTTACTTTCATGTTTAATAAATAAAAAAAAACAACAATGTAACGAACGTCTGTGTTCGTTACTATATATATATATATAATGTTTAAAGAATTATACATCACTGATTGTTAATTTAAGGTATTTATTATTTTTTTTATATTGTCAAATTACTTTATAATCCAGGTAAATAATACTAAAACTATATGATGGTAATAGGTTTTTCCTTTCTTTTGTTTATGTTATAATCTAATGATGATTTTTCTGGAAGAGGTCGCTTTAAAAAAAAAAAAAAAACAACAACAAAACGAAACAACCAATTTCATAATCAAGTTAATTTTTTTTTTTTGGAAAAAGATAGTCTGCTTTTAGTTTTCAAGGAAGGAACAGTGCTGAAATTTGGTAACTCAATTTTTTCATTTTATTTTGCAGAAATAAATGTAATCAAAGTAAAATTTTAATAATATAATGTGTGGCTAAAATTTTTTGATAAGATATCCTGATTTTCTTTGCCATCTACCTATTTAAAGACCTTTTATACTTAAAAATTTATTGTCTCACGCTAAAGTTCAAAAAATGACAGAATTAACTAAAAGAGTAACAAAAAATTCTATTATATCTAAATTAAGAAAGAAAAAGGATTTCAAGTGAGAATTAATTATTTATTAACTTTATGTCATTTATTGATATTTTCGTGGTATAGAAAAAAAAAATAAGTGAAAGAAATATTTTGAAACCAAGGAAAATAACTAGAAACATTTTCGTGCTCTTTCTTAATATTGTCTGTCTTTACAAGTAATGTAGTTACATATGTTAAAATATGTTTTATTCACCAAGAATTGTCTGGAAATAATAATAATGATAAATAAGATTAAATTATGCACCTGTATATTTAATATATATATATATATATATATATATATATATATATATATATATATATATATATATATATATATATAATATATATATATATATATATATATATATATATATATATAAACTTTCTCAGAGTAAATATAGGAAAAGTTATATAGGGGCATTCTTACGGAGAAGTTACTTTTAAAAAAAAATTATAATTCCTAAAGTATGAACAAAATCAAATATCTTAGTGACTTAATGATAAAAATAAATGATATATTATATTATACATCAGTTGGACTTAGTAAAACTTCATTGACAAGTAAATTGACTGCAGTTATTATCATAATAATCTCTCAGAAAATTGCGCATTTTCGTCCATAAGTAAGCTAGCTAATAAGTATACGTATCTTCAACAAAAAAAAAATATTGTGTTTGTTTATCATCTATTGTCAACTGTTCATTATGTTAGAATATGTATATTTTATTTTCTTGGATCCCAAAATTGTAGTAGTTTAATTCAAGTAAGAATTAATCTTCAATTCTGCTATATGTTTCTTTACCTAATTTATTAAACGCACAAAATAAGAAAAAACTTTTATTTAAAGGAAATAATACCATGTGTTTATTGTTTTCAAACTTGCTTCATGAAATACGACTGGATAAAGCTCTTCACCTGGACCAATTGCTCAACAGAAAAACATTTTCTAATGAGAGAGTATGCACTTGTTAATTAATGTTTGTTTAAAACTAAGTTATAAATGATATGTATTTTTTTTTATATCACATAGATTAAAGTATGTATGGTCAAGTGATATTTAATAGCCTTGTAATAACAAAGGTATGTTTTAATATAATTATTATAGGTTAAGTTGATATTTAACACGAAAGAATAAAAAAATCTATAAAATATGTTTTAATTAGTACATACAATTGTAGGTCGAAATTTTGTACGTTAGATATTACGTAATATATATATATATATATATATATATATGATAAACAAAAATGCAAGATAATATATATATATATATATATGATAAACAAAAATGCAAGTTAAAAAACTTGCTAACGCTTGTATTTATGTCCACAGATGGCGTTCTACCAAAAACGCCCATCAAGCGTATGTTTTGTTTACATAAACGTCAGAGTAGTTAGTATTCACTATCTCTAACTATAATTCCACTTTCAGATCATGATTTCAAGCTATTTGCTATCGTCAGTGAAAGACAGGAATAAAGAAACTAGATCTAAATACAAACTCTGAGCGTTTATGAAACAATTTCTATTCTGATGTTTATGTAAACAAAACATACACTTGATGGGTGTTTTTGGTAGAATGCCATCTGTGGACATAAATACAAGCGTTAGCAAGTTTTTTAACTTGCATTTTTGTTTATCATAAATGTACCTTTGAGGTCTTTCTTGCAATGATATAGATTGCAGAGGCTGCTACTATGTGGTGATGCTGAACTGAGATCAGACCCATATAGCTATCTGGTTTGCTATGCTGAGTTTGAAGACATTACGTGTCTAAAAAATTCACGCTTGCAAGCTGAATAGAAATTGTTTCATAAACGCTCAGAGTTTGTATTTAGATCTAGTTTCTTTATTCCTGTCTTTCACTGACGATAGCAAATAGCTTGAAATCATGATCTGAAAGTGGAATTATAGTTAGAGATAGTGAATACTAACTACTCTGACGTTTATGTAAACAAAACATACGCTTGATGGGCGTTTTTGGTAGAACACCATCTGTGGACGTATATATATATATATAGATTTAGATATTTAAGGGGTAAAATAAATATTGAAAATTATCAGAAGTAACTAAAAAAAAAAATGCTATAACAAAATATTTCTTGTTAAAGTTGAAACGAATTTATACTGTAATAATTGAGGAATTTATTCCTAATTATTCTTAAAAAACACATCCACTTTATTTAGTTTAAGATAGTATGCTACCAACTATTTTGAATGTTCCTTTATTAAAATTAAAATTATTATACTTTTATTCTATGATGTCCATTGATTTCAGATGTTGATCAAAGTATACCCGGTAACATAAGTTTATTATGATCAGTGTATTTACTTATCCAGCCCAGATATAGCATTGGTATATGCTTAATATTCGCATAGGTAATAATTATAATGTATTTATTTTGTGGGATGAAAAATGATCTCCCCAAAAGCTTTGTTTTTCATGAGAGGAAGATTTTAAATATAATGTTCGGATATGTTTTTAGCCCAAGTGATCGATTCTCATAGATAGGACGATCAAGAATTTATCTAGCATTTAGTATGCTGCATTCGTTTAAATCCCAGGAGAGGATTGTATTTGGTGTGTGTTCATTGTATGCCCAAGTAAGAGGCAAGAAACCACCAAAATATTTTAATGTAGTAGATTACTCTACAGACCTTCGTGGTTATTCCATATTCCTCATGTGAAAATAAAGATAGCTCCACCATGGAAGGTGTTGATTATTGTGCTTAATTTTGAAAGTTTGGGCAAGATAAAGGTTATATTGGAGGTGTTAGTTCCTCAAGATCCACTTTAGTATAAATAGTGTGTTAGTAACTAGGGTCGATATCTGTATTGTGCTGCTAAATATTGCTAGTATTTGACAAGTAAATCAATGGAGAAAGTAATTAAAATTGCGTAATTTAAAACGCTTATTTACTGAAGGAATATTTAAATGCAATATTTAATTCTGGTTATTAATTAAATAATACTCATATTTCAAAAGTATACGTATGAATACAATTTGTATCATAACTTAAGTTAGCATTAAGTTAAATGTAAGATGGTAAGTGTAACTTCTGATAGCTGGCCTATAATTAGAATAGGTATCCCATTAAAGACCATAAATAAAGTAAATGTATTAGAAATAAATTTAATATTTTGCGTATTGCATATGATGGGATTAATCATTTAAAAAAAAAAAATAGTTAGTCAATAATTTTGAATAAAAGCTTCTACAAGGTTACCAAAAATTTAATAAACAATGTATTGGTAATGAAATGTACTTTTAGTTAATCAATCCATGCGATTGCATACAGGAGAAGTAATAATCTCTAGTCTATAACCAAAAGAGTATACAGATTAATGTCAGTTATATTTTATATTTTTGTATTACTATGGGATTATTGAATAAATGTTCATATATTTTTTTTGTGATAATAATAAATTATAGTCTTGTTAAAATTTTGTTGTAGATTCATTTTTTGTTTTTATATGCTAAATATAAGTGTTTGCACAATATTTGCAAAACCTTTTCTTGAGTCCGAAATCTTTCCAAATTCTTAAAAACTTAATATACCAGATAAATAAAGTTAAGCAGATCGGAATATGTCATTATATTTTAGTTTAATGATAATTATTTATGGAGTTGAAAACTTAAGACTAAACATTCACCTTTGTATAAAAAAAAAAAAAAAAAAAAATGAATTTATTCCCAAACCATTAACTTTGGTTGCACATTATTCCATTCCCATTTAGTTAAATTGTTTAAGTAATAAATC
Organism: Epiperipatus broadwayi; assembly: GCA_028023455.1. Lineage (NCBI taxonomy): Eukaryota > Metazoa > Onychophora > Udeonychophora > Euonychophora > Peripatidae > Epiperipatus > Epiperipatus broadwayi. The sequence continues at coordinate 2,114,615 of JAQFVV010012457.1, forward strand.
TTAGTTATATTATTGTGTTGTCATGGATGATGGAAGGACACAAAAAGCACTCTTGTCTTTTTACTATTCTGACTGAGATTCTGGAAAAAAGGGCTGTGTTATTCAAAATTATACGTCATTATTGAATAGAATTATCATCTCTTCAAATAATATAGCAGTAGATATGAGAGATGAAGACACATTGAATTAAGTAAAATAAATATTCCCTATAGCCGCCCAGAATGCCAGTCATATGCGACAACACAATACTGCCCAGCATTTCCTTACATGAAACAAAGAACCCTGAGATTAATATTATTATAATTATTCTTTAAATTTATAAGTGATCAATTATTGTTATTATTACAATCGTGGCATAGCTTAAGAGAATTGTATGTACAATTGTATTATATAAAAAGTATTTTAGATCATATTGGAAAATTAATATATATGTTGCTTTTATTTTGGTTGCCTTAACAACAACCAGAAAAATTAGTGTCACAAGTGCAAATAAACTCATTGATTTATATATTGGGTTAGAATATATATATATAAATATATATATATATATGTTATATTTATATATCATATATATATATATATGTTAATTTGATTTATCATGTATTTTGTTTGTATTATTATTTAATAGTTATACAATTGAATGAAGTTAGATTTCATTTGTCCCCGAGAGCAGATACAAGGTTATTTATTTTATATTAGTATTAGTATTTTGTATCTTTTATATATTTGATTTGTTTTTCTAAATGAACTTTGAAGGAGAAAGATTTTATATTATTTCTTAATGCCATTTCGATATGTGTGTCCGGATTAATATTTTGAAATAATTGTATATTGGTTAGCAATAATAAGTTCTTCAAACTTTAAATTTTGATTAATCAGTTTTGTTCGTTAGTGCCTGGTGCTGTCTTCCACTGATCAATAACTGGCATTTTTCTTTTTTAATATTGATGATTCAATGTTACACTGATAAATCGCATATAACTCTGTTAATGTTATAGTAATTTGATACCTGAATATACATAAAGTTTATTTAGAGCAACAATGAATATATGTATAGTAAGAATTTATTATAATTGATCATAGTAGTAGGATATTGAATGTTAGGGATTTAAAATTTTGGATCACATCGCTTCATTTTATATTTTTAAATCATGGAATAAATTAAAGATATTTAATACAATATTCTTCCATTTTTAATTAGTGTTATTAATTTAAAATATTTAATTTCATAACATTATAGTAGTAGGATATTGAATGTTAGGGATTTAAAATTTTGGATCACATCACTTAATTTTATATTTTTAAAGCTGGAATAAATTAAAGATATTTAATACAATATTCTTCCATTTTTAATTAGAGTATTATTAATTTAAAATATTTAATTTCATAACATTATCCATCTGCTGATTAATTATTATTTATTTTCAGTCCGTTTAAAAAAAGGTAATAGAAATATATATTTTGGAGGGTAATTGTGTACATAGACAATTAGTTTATTTAACATATAGGTTTGCTAATAAAGTAAATTATTACAAATTTTTTTGAAATGATTAGCACAAATTTCTCCTGGTGAGACATAGTGTGTGATATGGCTACTCATTTATTAAAGACAGAAATCTCTCTGTCACTGTAGCCAGAATAAAACATATTTCTACCTTACTTTCCTTTTCCATTCTCCACCATAATTTTTTACCATATTCTTATGTATCCTGCTACATCCCATTTCCATCACTTTATATGTGACTACTCTATGGTCTTGATATATAAATTCCACTTTTTTAAACCCAGCATTAAAGCACTTTCTGTGTAATCTCTTAGTTTATATTTATGCTCCCAAAACATCATTATTTGTAACATGTCTGCCTATAAGCATTTATATTCAATATGTAGATATTAACATGTCTCATACCTTTCTTACATAACTTGCAGATAAAATTACAAACATTTAACTATTTATATGTATCTTTACTTGTTACTTAATAAACATGTTTTATATAAATAATAGATAACACTTTTTGCTATTGTCATAAAATAACATCAAACCCAATATTGCATTTAGTCTTCTCTCTCTCTCTCTCTCTCTCTCTCTCTCTCTCTCTCTCTCTCTCTCTCTTTATATATATATATATATATATATATATATATATATATATATATATATATATATATATATATATATATATATATATATATATATATATATATATATATATATATATATATAAACTATTTTTAGTCCCCATAGTGGTCTCCATTTCTCTAGATCTTTATTTTTATTAATACATCTATTTTTCTATCCTATTAATTGCCAATATAATACTCAACAATCATATAAATATTATCATTCAACTTTATGTACAAGTATACTGATATAAAGTTTTACTCCAAAAATTTGCATACAATACTAACTTTCTCAAACAACTTGTTGCCTATATTTACCCCAAACCCAATTAATGTCATCATGGTTATACTCTTACTATCCATAAATTACAATCTATAAATCATTTTCATTTTGCATATCTCATATAAAATACTTTATTATCCCATTTGTTCTTGAATCACCTCCTTTGATATGTACTCAACTGCATTTAAAGCATGTCTTGGTACTCATCTCTGTGTAATTTAACACCCTATTATATCACATACCATAATGCATAGTTATCATAAATAACTCCTGCTACTGCCATTCTTTTTCATATAATTTTTGCTTCATCAATATTATTATATGAAACACTTACATTCTTTATCAATCTCACTTTTTTATTTGATTCATATACCACTTTTTTCTCCTAGTCATCCAAACTATTTCTCTAATTACATGAAACAATTCACAACTAATTATACCTACTCAACCAAATTTAACTTTATATCCCTCCAAAATAAATATTTTTCTTCTTCTTCTTCAGCATTTATCATTATTACTTTTGATTTTTTTCACTAAATTTGATTCCCATCTTTTTAGCCATACTTGTATAAGTCATTATCACAATTGTCATATCTTAACTACTTTCCATTCTAAAGAAAATATTACCATTTTAAAAACCTCATAATTTATATACTCTCTTGCCTTTTATTAATAGAATATTTACCACTATTCCTTATTTTTCTATTGCTCATCCATTTGTATCAGATATAATAAAATGAAAATAGGTGGTATAACGTATCCTTGCATTAATTCCCTCCATTTTTAACTCCAAGTGATATATATATATATATATATATATATATATATATATATATATATATATATATATATATATATATATATATATATATATAATATTATATATATATAAAACAGAATGGGTTCAAATCCAGTTACAAGTGACATAATAGTTGGTGGCCATTATATATTGATAGTTAAAGTATGTAGATTAATTTTTGTATTATGCAGTGGTGGTTATTCAAAATTTGTATATATTTTAGAAACGGGAAGTGTTCTGTCATTTTAAAATAGTATGCATGGGTGGATTATAGAGGTATGTATGAATAGAGGGAGAAAATGAGGTTTTCTTTCAATTATTTTCTAAAAGCCTAGAAATTTATAGAAAAAATTGATTTTTAAAACAAGAAAGGCTGTAGGTGCTAATGCCTTCACACCTTGATCAAAATTTTGTTTGGCAGAAATCAGAGACAGGAAGTGGAAATCAAGTAAAGCTTCTAAACAAGTGATGGGGGCTATAAAGAAAAGAACCCAGAATACTCTTTCTCTTGTCACTGCAAAAAATGATGATTACCATAGCGGGATCGTTAGTGCAGCAAATTTAATTTTATAATTTTGTTAATTTTAATGGCAAAAGAAATGGAAAGTTTGGGGTAAAAGCCTATTGAATCACACTCAAACCCCATCTCCAACACTCTGTATTCTGTTATATTCAATAATAAAAGTCTCTCTGGATTTGAAGTAACCATCAAGATCAGAAACGTAAATGACAATTTTCAAAAATGGAGACCCTAGATAGAATAAAGAAAGACAATCCTCAAGACGATTCATATGTTCACATGTGCTGATTTGAACTGCAAAATATTATTCCATTAACTCATCAGGAATGTGCAGGTAGTATAAACTTTGCATATTGACTTATTGTTTATAAAAATGTATAAAATAAAAGTAAAAAAGTCAGCTGCCGATTCTATAGATTTACATAGAATAACTCCATAAGAAATTTTATAAAGATATTGTTTTGTTTAAATTGCATAAACTCATTATATCTATTAGTAATTGAAGAAACACTTGTATGAAATAAATTGTCTTTAACCAAGTCTGGAAGAAGTAAATAAAAATAGTGGAAATAAAATCACTTTCTGTCTATCTGTAACTTTTAAACCATTTGTGAATAATAAATGTATTTGAAGTGTATGAGTATATGTTTATATTATTAATCCAAATGTCACAGCTTTAGTTTTATATGTTAACAGGTTAAAATTAAATTATTCCTTTTATGTTTGTATACTGATACTTGAAGTTTAGTGAAACTCTTAATGAATATTAGTGATAATGAAACCATGTGTAGAAATCTATTATTAAATTTTTCTTATATTTTTTTCTATTGTATTGTTAAAAAAAGAAATAATGCTTGTTTCAATTGCATCTACACCTGGCCATAATGCTACCTGCTCTAGGCCTGAGCTAGCCGAGTGTTAAACCTCTCACATTCTATTAAAGACTCTGGCTGTTTTTTTAGTAGACTCTAATTTGTGTAATTCTTATTTAACATAAGATTGGCATTTCGAATCTGAGTTATGTCTATAAATACATGTTGGGAAATTGCTACATTAAATTGATGAATAAAACAGAATAATATGTTCCTTTTGCAGCTATTGATCATAAATAACAAGTGATAGCAAGTTTCGTGAATAAATCGTTTTTGTTTTTCATAAATGTACCTTTAAAGTTTTTTTGCAATGTTATATATTGATAAGGCTTTAACTATGTGGTGAAACTGAACTGAGATCAGACCCATATAGCTATCTGGCTTGTTAGGCTGGGTTTGAAGACTTTACTGGTCTGAAAAATTCACACTTGCAAACTGATAGAAACGTTTTGCATAAACACTTGAAGTCATTGTTTAGATCTAGTTTCTAACTATATCCTTCACTGATGATAGCGAATTAGCTTAAGATCAGCTGATCTGAGGGTGAGCAAATGAAAGATATAGTGAATTCTGACTCTTTTGTCATTTATGTAAACGGATTTTACACTAGTTTCGGCAGTTTTTGTAAAATGCCATCTATTTATCATAAATAACAAGTGATAGCAAGTTAAATGAATAAATTGTTTTTGTTTTTAATATATATATATATATATATATATATATATATATATATATTTATTCAAAAACAAATATATATATATATATATATATGTTAAAACGAAGATTTGCATGGGTTAAATATATAAAATACATATTTTGCGGGTTCATCCGTGTTAAAAAACTTTTAATATCAATATACTGACATTTCGACTTGGTCACACAAGCCATCCACAGAGTTATAAAAAGGTAGAAAGACGGTTGTAGAGGCGCTACAATCACTGGTTTGAATAAAACATTAAAAATCCCACCAATAGCAAAAATGTTAAATTTAAGAATGTTTTTTAAAGAAATCTTTTCAAATAGGAGGAAGTTTGCACGTATCATCTCGCTTATTGATACGATCTGGCCTTTTAAGTATCTCAATGGCTTCTCTGATTTTGCATTGGTAGAGATTATCACATCTGGATATGATCTTTTTATAACTCTGTGGATGGCTTGTGTGACCAAGTCGAAACGTCAGTATATAGATATTAAAAGTTTTTAACACGGATGAACCCGCAAAATATGTATTTTATATACACATATATATATATATTGTAACTGTCGGAATTGTTGAATGCTGTATTCCATTTAAATTGAAGAAAGAAGGCCCCAAAAGTTGGTGCCAATTTGTAACTGATTGAATTGATGGATGAAGGTGATGGATAGGATGATCAATCTGATCTGATAAAAAAATCTAAAAAATCTAATTTAAATTAATCTGGTCTAGCTCAATCGGGTCGCCGTTATGTAATAAACCATCACAAAGCATAAATAATCTCTCTTAAAGTTTAATTTACTTAAGTTATATGTAAAATGAAGGAATAATGAGACTATCTGCTCCAGACATCAACAAATCCATCACAATTACAACATAAATTGCAAAGAGCAGTGAAACTAACTACTATTGCCCAAAACAATAATATAGGATTAGGCTAACTACTTAATTCGCAATCTAATCAAAATCAAATCCAATTAATAACTAAAACAGATCCCAATATATATATATATATATATATATATATATATATATTGGGATCTGTTTTACAGGCTAATAATATATATATATATATATATATATATATTATTAGCCTGTTACTATTATAGTAATTTAAATCTACTTTATTATTTAAAGGTGCTGTTTTTTTAACTTAATGGATAAACTTCTAGGTACCTGTAATAGTACTTTACAAAACATTTGTTTACATATAGACATTATTTAAATATCAAAACAAAATAATACTTGAACCCAAATATATATATATATATATATATATATATATATATATATATATATATATATATATATAAATGCTAAATAGAAAGATAAACACTCGTGTCAATAAGCGATATATATTTCTTTCTACCTCAATCTCTAATCAATAATTTTCTGTGGGCATCAACTGGTTTTATTATAATTTTATAAACACTTTGAAAATTTATGTGCTCACTTAAATATTTAAACAAATTAATATACGTCTATGGTTTACTAAGAAGCTACAAAATAATTTATAAATAATTTATAAATATCTTCCAATAAAGGGATGCTTAATTAGTGCTTCGTTTATGTTTTTAAAATAGAATACTTCACTGGAGTTTAATATCAACACTCTATTAGCTCATCTCTAAATCTACAATGTCCAACCACATTACATAAAAGACATATCAAGTTTCTATTGGATGTTTATTCACCTGACAGTATTAATACAATCTGTTTGAAATTTTAAACAATTGAATAAAAATTGATTGGTAACAATTAAAACATATGATTATAATTGATATTTATACAAATCAAAACAATATTCAATTAAATCGGTCAATGAAGTTTATTCTCTTCATTTTATAGGAGTTTAAGAAAAATATCCAAGACGAATTATTCTGAACCAAACGATAAAGTATAATCTATTTAGGTTTTTATGACGGAATCAGACAAACATGAAATGATTGTCTTTGTAATATTAACTAAGATAAATGAGAATATGTATATATAATATTTGAATGCAAATATAAATATGAAATTCATATGGAAACAAAATAAAATACTAATAAGCAAAACATACCTTATCTTATATTCCAATTCGCTTACCAAGCTGAGTTTGAATCCTGTTACTTAAATAGCTACGCCGTCTTATGCGATCCAAATAAAACAAAATAATTAAACTAGTCTTGATATTTAAATTAACTCAATTTATTAGATTATAGAAAAGAAAATTGGCAATATTAATGATAAAATATATCGGAAATGACTTTATATTTTAGATTGGTTGACTAAATAAAAATGATCAAATTACTATGTGTATCTCTGAATGTGTTGCAATAACGATAACCACAAAAAAAAAATGAATGAGTAAATGATGGGAAAGGCTCTTGGATATTTTACTAAAAAATTTACATATAACCGATACCAAAATGTGAAATAGGAGGGTATCAAAATCTATTTGTTTATCAAAATAATAACGGATAAATGAATATGAAATAATAATTATATTTGAGTCTTTCCGATCATCTTCATTTAATAAATTATATTACTTTTAGAGATAATTAAAAAAAATCATTCCCTTTTATTACATATAAAAAAAAATAATACATGCACATTTTATATAAAAAAAAATCATACCATATATATATATAAGTCTGTTCGTTCACTATTTATTGGCCCATCGATTGACTTCAGTTCTTATGGTGTAAAGAGAAGTTTCTCTGTCAGAAATAATAATCACAAACTTTATAATAATTCACTAAAAGTTTTCTTTTCCATACGAAGAGGTGAGTGCACTTGGATTATCCCTTTTATGATGTGAATAGATCCAGTTGATTCCTGTTCCCCTACTCGTGAGACGATGTTTACGCAAATCCATTTTTTTTTATAAAGCATTTTTTTTTTTATTTCATAGGTTTTATTTATTTTTACTTTGCTGCCGCTTTCCCCGGAAACTTTTCGCAACTGCCCTCTAAATGATTGAAGGGGCAGATAATTCCACTATTTTTCCATGTTTTATGGTTTTACACACAAAAAAAATATTAAAAAAAATTTATTTGTTAAGACAGAAAATATGTCTGTCCTTGACTATAGCAAAATGATGAAGAAGATCCTGTTATATTCTGTCGCGTCTTTTTTATATGTTCTCTTTCTGACCTTTTTCGTATCTTGAAGACATTCAATATTACTCAAAAAAAAAAAACTCAATTCTATCAATTTTCTTATAGTGGTTTTCGCACGGTTTTGGGGTAAGTTCGGAGAAAAAGATACATGAAAATTAAATCCAAATTCGATTACAATTTTTTTATTATTTACAAACCAAAATACAAAATTGATATAATAACCTTTTAAATTATTGATAAACATCAATAATTTACACATATCTATATTTTTAATAATAATAATATTTTTTTAATTAATTTATAAACAAATATACACAACATAAAGACATTGAACTGTATGTAATAATGTTACTATGGTGACTGCATTCATATATGAAATATATAAAATAATATCGATCCTATTTAATTAAACTTATATTGTACTGAATTTTTTATTATTTTTTTTTTTTATATATATACCTGGATCATCAATTTGAACATTCACAACATCTCCCCTCCACAGAAAGAAAAAAAAAATAACGACACTTTTTCCCTTCTCTAAAATCATTAAGCATTTTAATTTCTGCACAGATAAATGTCTATCATTTCCATCTCTCTTGATTTTAATATCATTTGAAATGTTAGTAAAAAAATTTCAAATATCTTATTCTCATAGAAGCAATGTGGAATTCGTTCATTCCATTTATGCTTGTCTAATTAGTTTACTTCATGTATTTTTTTTTTTGTATTTCACAATCAAATTATTACATCTTTATATTCCTCTCTGCAACTTTCTGGACAACAATGCTCTAAAATTAGAGTCAAACAAGAAAATCATTTAGTATTTGCTTCATACAAGCCAAATATATTACGGAATAAAATTCATTTATAAGCCAAATATTATTAGTTACTCTGTAATAATCATATATTTTTATTGTATTGTTGAAATATATATATATATATTCACGGTTTTATTTTCTTAAAACTCAACAATAGCTTTTATTATTATTTTCTTTAGACATATCTGTAATTCACTTCAGTGACACTACTATGGGTCTAAATTTTAAACATTCAATATTGTCATAACATGAGAATGTAACTTTAGTTAATTAATATCTTAGATTTATTCAATTCATGCTTTGGACATTGAAAATATCAACCTTTAAAGTCACTTTTCCTATAAAATAATCTAAACAAATGAAAATTAACCCATACAGTGAGCTGGAGATTCAAAACAATAGAGATATCCCATTTTTAAATCACTTCTAATACTAAAGTAAACTGATTAAATGTCAATCAAATGTAATTTTAATTTCTTGAGGATCTGACAACTACTTTACAAACTAAGCTGTGCTCTACATTGATGCTAATCAGGGACATTTATGTTTGAATAGCTTTATTTTATACAGGTTAGGGAAACTACTAAACATTTCTCTTTGAAATTATAACTCATATTAAAAGATAAATCCTGCCATTAAGGATTTCTTCCTACCTGCCAATGAACAATAATAAGTCTGGGACATCTGTCGACTTCAGACTTCAATATAATTTTATATAGAGTTATGAGCCACAACACACATCTATAGTTCTGCCAATTTCCTCAAAGAAAAGACTTAACCATACAAATATTTACAATTTACAAATAGCACAGACATTAAAATCTTACACTCTACATCTCCAATGCATTAAATATCACATTCACCATCATCAGTCAATTTTACAAGGTTTAATTTTAAACAGTATTTGCATACTATACAATGAAAATCTTCAAAAGTACTTTGACTATAAATATTTCTCACTCTATATTTTTTTTTAGTCTTTCATATGTGTATCTACACTATTACCAATGACTTTTGGTCATAATAATAAATATCATGAGACATACTAATAAAGTTACTTTAGTGAATGTCTTTTTATTTAATTGGGTGGTGCTACTGGCTTTAAGCTTCGGGCATTGAAGGTACCTTTTTCACCTTCCGGGGTTTCTATGAGAAATGCATTCTCCCCCACTTTTCTTTTTATTTGGAATGGTCCCTCATATATATTCAAAAATTTTTTGAATTTATAATTCTGTGGGTCACTGATTTGTCTCTACTTCAAATAAATATGTTCTTATATAAATTCTTTTATTTTTCAGTCATACACAAATTCATTAATCCATTAGTCAAGTCATGGGTCAGGGAGGAAATCATGCCATCTAAAGTTATCAAATCAATATTAGTCTTTTCCTCTCTCCATGTACTTTTCAACTACTCTCAATATTTCTGAACAAAATAACAGAGAGATGTTACTATGAACATTATTATCTACTGTATAGTTATACTTACTATAAGTTTTCTCAAGCAACAAACTCTTACTCCATTTTTCAAAGGGTTCATCTTCCTTCCCTTTTACTGTACTATCACAGAGTTCTCCTTGAAATAACTGCTTAACATACTTTCTATAATAAATGTTATCTGACTGCATTATTATGGACATATCTTCTTCCATACTTATTTTCCACCTTTCCTTTGCAGTATGATACATACTTTTAAATCTTCGTGTTACTTGTTTGCACTCTATATAATTTCTTAAGTTACCTTTCAAATTTTCAACTCCTTTAGATTTAAATTTATTTATTAACAATGCTTCATCTATCATTTTCTGACTAACCTCAGTCTTTATGTTTTTATTTGGTTGTAACAGCTTGACATTTGAAAGCTTTTTATCTAAATTATTCTGTTCATCAATATACTTTATTTTTACTGAATCATTAGAACAATCTATTTTTACCTTTATATTAGTCTGAATATCTCTTAGCTCCTTTTTTAATATCACTTATCTCCAATGCGGTTGCTTTCTGGGTATCTACATAAGTCTGTTCAATTTTAAAACATTTTCCCTCAAAACTTTGATATTTAATTTTACAACTTTTAACTTCGGCTTCTAAAATGTTAAGCCTGACATCTATGTGTTCTTGTGACTTCTGTATATGGTCACTCAATTCGTCAAATCTACTATTATATTTAACTTTGTATTCTTTCAACCGAGTATCTAAGTTGTGCTTAAATTCATCAAACTTGGCATTAGTAGCATTTAGCTCGATTTTGCATAAGCCAATTTTCATATTTACCTCCTCTCTAAGTTCTTTATTTTCTTTAATCATATCACTCAGTTTATTATTCATGTCTTCTCTTAACATTTGATTATCTCTACTCATGTCACTAAATTTATTATTTATATCACTACTTATATCTTCTCTTAACTTATTATTTTCTCTGCTCATTTTACTAAATTTGGCATTTATATCTTCAAATTTATTATTTATATCACTTTTCATATCACCCATCTTTTCCATTAATTCTTTTAGAATTGGATACAAATCTCCTTCAGGTTTTGATAATTTTTCTTTCTTATTACTTTCCATTTTTATTTTCTATTTATGTCAAATATAATATCTCTATTTTAAATAAATTGCAAAATACTTTACTTTTATTTATTCTTACATAAAACATATCTATCCGTTCAATCCTACAGCTGCAAATAAAAATCCCCAAAGAACGACAACAACAAATATTCTAATATCTTATTTAAACCTATGATATAATATAATCAGTTATATAGCTCCACCAATGCATATAAAAATAATACCATGTTTTAGCATCTATATGATACTCAAACTTGGGTCTTTAATTGGTTATTTTGGCCCGGGTTAGCGTGCCATTTTGTAACCGTCGGAATTGGTGAATGCTGTATTCCATTTAAATTGAAGAAAGAAGGCCCAAAATGTTGGTGCCAATTTGTAACTGATTGAATTGATAGATGAAGGTGATGGTTAGGATGATCAATCTGATCTGATAAAAAAATCTAAAAAATCTAATTTAAATTAATCTGGTCTAGCTCAATCGGGTCGCCGTTATGTAATAAACCATCACAAAGTACAAATAATCTCTCTTAAAGTTTAATTTACTTAAGTTATATGTGAAATGAAGGAATAATGAGACTATCTGCTCAAGACATCAACAAATCCATCACAATTACAACATAAATTGCAAAGAGCAGTGAAACCAACTACTATTGCCCTAAACAATAATATAGGATTAGGCTAACTACTTAATTGGCAATCTAATCAAAATCAAATCCAATTAATAACTAAAACAGATCCCAATATATATATATATATATATATATATATATATATATATATATATATATATATATATATATATATATATATATATATATATATATATATATATATATATATTATTAGCCTGTTACTGTTATAGTAATTTAAATCTATTTTATTATTTAAAGATGCTGCCTTTTTAACTTAATGGATAAGCTTCTAGGTACCTGTAATAGTACTTTACAAAACATTTGTTTACATATAGACATTATTTAAATATCAAAACAAAATAATACTTGAACCCAAATATCTATCTATCTATCTATCTATCTATCTATCTATCTATCTATCTATCTATATATATATATTTATATATATATATATATATATATATATATATATATATATATATATATATATATATATATATATATATATATATATATATATATATATATATATATATATATATATATATATATATAAAATATACAAACCATCATACAATTACAAATATCCAGTAACGCCCTCTGTTTAAAGATCTATATCTCAATAATAGCAAACCTTAAAATGATACCACTTTAAGGTTGTATGCTAAACGATGTTAAATATTGAAATACAGACCTACTCAAACACAGAGCATGAAATTTTAAATAAGCAAACGATCTTAAATTTTGCTAATAAACTAACAAGTTTACAAAGTTATTAAAGACAAACTAAACATTAGATTTTAATCTTTAAATTCCTCCCAAACTATAAATGAAAAGAAAGTTACTGTTAACACTAACTGAAATAATTATAGAAAATATACAAACCATCATACAATTACAAATATCCAGTAACGCCCTCTGTTTAAAGATCTATATCTCAATAATAGCAAACCTTAAAATGATACCACTTTAAGGTTGTATGCTAAACGATGTTAAATATTGAAATACAGACCTACTCAAACACAGAGCATGAAATTTTAAATAAGCAAACGATCTTAAATTTTGCTAATAAACTAACAAGTTTACAAAGTTATTATAGACAAACTAAACATTAGATTTTAATCTTTAAATTCCTCCCAAACTATAAATGAAAAGAAAGTTACTGTTAACACTAACTGAAATAATTATAGAAAATATACAAACCATCATACAATTACAAATATCCAGTAACGCCCTCTGTTTAAAGATCTATATCTCAATAATAGCAAACCTTAAAATGATACCACTTTAAGGTTGTATGCTAAACGATGTTAAATATTGAAATACAGACCTACTCAAACACAGAGCATGAAATTTTAAATAAGCAAACGATCTTAAATTTTGCTAATAAACTAACAAGTTTACAAAGTTATTAAAGACAAACTAAACATTAGATTTTAATCTTTAAATTCCTCCCAAACTATAAATGAAAAGAAAGTTACTGTTAACACTAACTGAAATAATTATAGAAAATATACAAACCATCATACAATTACAAATATCCAGTAACGCCCTCTGTTTAAAGATCTATATCTCAATAATAGCAAACCTTAAAATGATACCACTTTAAGGTTGTATGCTAAATGATGTTAAATATTGAAATACAGACCTACTCAAACACAGAGCATGAAATTTTAAATAAGCAAACGATCTTAAATTTTGCTAATAAACTAACAAGTTTACAAAGTTATTAAAGACAAACTAAACATTAGATTTTAATCTTTAAATTCCTCCCAAACTATAAATGAAAAGAAAGTTACTGTTAACACTAACTGAAATAATTATAGAAAATATACAAACCATCATACAATTACAAATATCCAGTAACGCCCTCTGTTTAAAGATCTATATCTCAATAATAGCAAACCTTAAAATGATACCACTTTAAGGTTGTATGCTAAACGATGTTAAATATTGAAATACAGACCTACTCAAACACAGAGCATGAAATTTTAAATAAGCAAACGATCTTAAATTTTGCTAATAAACTAACAAGTTTACAAAGTTATTAAAGACAAACTAAACATTAGATTTTAATCTTTAAATTCCTCCCAAACTATAAATGAAAAGAAAGTTACTGTTAACACTAACTGAAATAATTATAGAAAATATACAAACCATCATACAATTACAAATATCCAGTAACACCCTCTGTTTAAAGATCTATATCTCAATAATAGCAAACCTTAAAATGATACCACTTTAAGGTTGTATGCTAAACGATGTTAAATATTGAAATACAGACCTACTCAAACACAGAGCATGAAATTTTAAATAAGCAAACGATCTTAAATTTTGCTAATAAACTAACAAGTTTACAAAGTTATTAAAGACAAACTAAACATTAGATTTTAATCTTTAAATTCCTCCCAAACTATAAATGAAAAGAACGTTACTGTTAACACTAACTGAAATAATTATAGAAAATATACAAACCATCATACAATTACAAATATCCAGTAACACCCTCTGTTTAAAGATCTATATCTCAATAATAGCAAACCTTAAAATGATACCACTTTAAGGTTGTATGCTAAACGATGTTAAATATTGAAATACAGACCTACTCAAACACAGAGCATGAAATTTTAAATAAGCAAACGATCTTAATATTTGCTAATAAACTAACAAGTTTACAAAGTTATTTCAATATTTAACATCGTTTAGCATACAACCTTAAAGTGGTATCATTTTAAGGTTTGCTATTATTGAGATATAGATCTTTAAACAGAGGGCGTTACTGGATATTTGTAATTGTATGATGGTTTGTATATTTTCTATAATTATTTCAGTTAGTGTTAACAGTAACTTTCTTTATATATATATATATATATATATATATATATAAAGAACATATTACTATATATATATATATATATATATATATATATATATATATATACATTTTAATAAACGCTAAATAGAAAGATAAACACTCGTGTCAATAAGCGATATATATTTCTTTCTACCTCAATCTCTAATCAATAATTTTATGTGGGCATCAACTGGTTTTATTATAATTTTATAAACACTTTGATAATTTATGCGCTCACTTAAATATTTAAACAAATTAATATATGTCTATGGTTTACTAAGAAGCTACAAAATAATTTATAAATAATTTATAAATATCTTCCAATAAAGGGATGCTTAATCAGTGCTTCGTTTATGTTTTTAAAATAGAATACTTCACTGGAGTTTAATATCAACACTCTATTAGCTCATCTCTAAATCTACAATGTCCAACCACATTACATAAAAGACATATCAAGTTTCTATTGGATGTTTATTCACCTTTGAGTATTAATACAATCTGTTTGAAATTTTAAACAATTGAATAAAAATTGATTGGTAACAATTAAAACATATGATTATAATTGATATTTATACAAATCAAAACAATATTCAATTAAATCGGTCAATGAAGTTTATTCTCTTCATTTTATAGGAGTTTAAGAAAAAATATCCAAGACAAATTATTCTGAACCAAACGATAAAGTATAATCTATTTAGATTTTTATGACAGAATCAGACAAACATGAAATGATTGACTTTGTAATATTAACTAAGGTAAATGAGAATATGTATATATAATATTCGAATGCAAATATAAATATAAAATTCATATGGAAACAAAATAAAATACTAATAAGCAAAACATACCTTATCTTATATTCCAATTCGCTTACCAAGCTGAGTTTGAATCCTGTTACTTAAATAGCTACGCCGTCTTATGTGATCCAAATAAAACAAAATAATTAAACTAGTCTTGATATTTAAATTAACTCAATTTATTAGATTATAGAAAAGAAAATTGGCAATATTAATGATAAAATGTATCGGAAATGACTTTATATTTTAGATTGGTTGACTAAATAAAAATGATCAAATTACTATGTGTATCTCCGAATGTGTTGCAATAACGATAACGACAAAAAAAATGAATGAGTAAATGATGGGAAAGGCTCTTGGATATTTTAATAAAAAAATTTACATATAACCGATACCAAAATGTGAAATAGGAGGGTATCAAAATCTATTTGTTTATCAAAATAATAACGGATAAATGAATATGAAATAATAATTATATTTGAGTCTTTCCGATCATCTTCATTTATCAATTATATTACTTTTAGAGATAATTAAAAAAAAATCATTCCCTTTTATTACATATAAAAAAAATTAATACATGCACATTTTATATAAAAAAAATCATACCATATATATATATATAAGTCTGTTCGTTCACTATTTATTGGCCCATCGATTGACTTCAGTTCTTATGGTGTAAAGAGAACTTTCTCTGTCAGAAATAATAATCGCAAACTTTATAATAATTCACTAAAAGTTTTTTTTTCCATCCGAAGAGGTGAGTGCACTTTGATTATCCCTTTTATGATGTGAATTGATCCAGTTGATTCCTGTTCCCCTACTCGTGAGACGATGTTTACGCAAATCCATTTTTTTTTTATAAAGCATTTTTTTTTTATTTCATAGGTTTTGTTTTTTTTTTACTTTGCTGCCGCTTTCCCCGGAAACTTTTCGCAACTGCCCTCTAAATGATTGAACGGGCAGATAATTCCACTATTTTTCCATGTTTTATGGTTTTACACACAAAAAAAAATATTAAAAAAACTTTATTTGTTAAGACAGAAAATATGTCTGTCCTTGACTATAGCAAAATGATGAAGAAGATCCTGTTATATTCTGTCGCGTCTTTTTTATATGTTCTCTTTCTGATGTTTTTCGTATCTTGATGACCATTCAATATTACTCAAAAAAAAACTCAATTCTATCAATTTTCTTATAGTGGTTTTCGCGTGGTTTTGCGGTAAGTTCGGAGAAAAAGATACATGAAAATTAAATCCAAACTCGATTACAATTTTTTTATTATTTACAAATCAAAATACAAAATTGATATCATAACCTTTTAAATTATTGATAAACATCAATAATTTACACATATCTATATTTTTAATAATAATATTTTTTTTTAAATTAATTTATAAACAAATATACACAACATAAAGACATTGAACTGTATGTAATAATGGTACTACGGTGACTGCATTCATATATGAAATATATAAAATAATATTGATCCTATTTAGTTAAACTTATATTGTACTGAATTGTTTATTATATATATATATATATATATATATATATATATATATATATATCTGGATCATCAATTTGAATCATATATATATATATATATATATATATATATATATATATATATATATATATATATATATATATATATATATATATATATATATATATATATATATATATATATATATATATATATATATATATTATTTTCATATAGTAATTCAGTAACATCCACTAAATGTCCATTCATTCCCAAATGTACTAATCTTATCCATAATTTATTTCTATTTATTCTATTGTCTTTTCCATTTGTATAATGGTCATATATAATTCTCTACCTTTATGTACACTCATATCTTTAAGTTAATGAATATCATATGACAACCATTGCTTATGCTTGCTTATAACTCTTATTAAAACAGGAAAAACTTACTATATTTATTTCTACACATAGCAAGCCAGAGTAATGAATGGATGCCAAAAGGTTTGTGCATAAAATCCAATATAGTGCCTATTCATCCAAAATCCCTGACTAGATTCTGGTTGTGGCCTTCATCAGTGAGGAGCCTTGGATCTGGAGCACTGCACCAAGATATTAGGATTAATGTAACTCTCTAGCAGCCATGTTTTATCTCTACTTAACTACAAAACTATGAGTCTTAAATTGAAAACACTTTAATATTTTCAATCCAAGGTTATTACCTAATATAGGCATATAGGTCTGAACACAGTTCTGTACTTATACCTTTTGATCTTTTTTATTCTTTAATAACCATAGCCATCATTATCCTACTAGGTGCAGTGCTTTCAGATCCAAGGCTCCCCAGTGACTAAAGACACAAGTCAGAAACTAGTCTGGAAATATTGGATGAATAAGCACTAGATGGTGATTTTATGCACAAGCCATCTGTCATTCATTGATTACTTTATCATGCTGCGTGTCACAATACATATAGTGAGTTTTGCCTGTTTTAATAACAGTTATAAGAATGCAAATGAAATGGTGACCATGTGATGTTTATTGACTTAAGACCAATCATGCCTAATAGAATAGCAGTGTCTATGGTTATTAAAGAACCAAAAATTCCAAAATTTATGGCTAATAAACTGAGTTCAGACCTATATGAATATACAAGCTAATGAGCGTGGATTGAAAATATTAAGGTGTTTTCTCTTTAAGACTCATAGTTTTGTAGTTAAGTGGAAATAAAAAGGTGGATACTAGAAGGTTACATTAAATCCTAAGATCTAAGTGCAGTGCTCTCAGATCCAAGGCTCCTCTCTGATGAAGGCCACAAATGGGTACATTGAATGAGTAGGCACTAGATGGGGATTTTATATAAAAGCCTTCAGGCATTTAGTGAGTTTTGCCTGTTTTAATATCTATAAGTTGTGTGATTACAAATAAATATTTTATAAACCTATTCATCATGAAGTGTACTTGCATTTCGCCCACAGTATTTTTTCCATCCATTTTGCTATCCTTGCAGCCACTATATATGCCCACCCACTTTATATAACAAAGTCATAATTATTAACCAGTCTTTAAGTGTTTATCTTTTTGTAATCCTTACACTTTTTTTTAAATAATAGCATAATTTTTGTATTATTACAACTATCTAGAAATTGTCTCTTCTGTACCATCCTATTAAAACATGGAAATACAATTAATTTTGCTCTATTTCCCAAATTATCTATGGCCCATTCATCTAAACTTCTTGCTTTTTTCACTTTTAAATATCTTTGATGCTTCATTCAATTTATTTTCTGTAAAACAAATATTTTTTACTATGTAATTTTTATGTTGATTATCACTATATTCTTCACATGAACCATCTTTTCTATATCCATTACATATTATTAAACATTGTCTTTAACTGTTCACTATAATTACTCACTTCCTTCTCCCTATTCAGTAATATTATTAATCGTCACCCCACATTTTTTTTTAAATTTATGTCCAAAATGTTTATTCCACTTTTGTAAATATCCTCCAATAATTTATTATTTGATTTTATTCTTTTTCTATAATTAATTATTTAAGCCACTAACTTCTTTTATTTAAATTATTTTCCGTATAATATTAACAGCTTTCCCATAACTAATACTATAAATAGCACATTTATATTATCTGCATTATTTTTGCCTTTCTTTTACACTTTTACTAATTTCCACTTTTATATTACTTTTATTATTTTGAATATTCTCCCGTAAAACTCTATGTGGTACATTTTCTACAGTAGAATACCAGTTCTTATATTCATCCCAACAAATCCTTTCATGTTTTCATGTATTTTTATTTTATTGTTCTTCCAATTTATACTTATCATTCCCTCTCCAAACACATTTTCACTATTTTTTTTCAACATTAAATATTTTCTATCAAATTACTAATCATTTATATTATAAGGAATTTATAATCATTATTACATACATTCCTTAATTATCAAATTCTTTAATTTTCCATAATTTGTTCATTTCCTTTTTATTTACCAATATAAAATGTATTGTGCAAAATTTGTTTAGATCACATACATTGTCCCGCATAAATATTTCATAAATTTTCAATGCTCAAATTCACTCTCTGACATTTTTTTTCAAATGTTGTCAATTGTTATTGTCATTTCTTCACTATATCCATTCAAATCCACTACAACCATACTTTTGTTTCTCGTTTTTGAAACTCTGTATAAGCTTAAATAGGTAATCATATACACTACTATTCCTCTCCATTATAGTTTGAATATCTCCAGTTACTATATACAATATAACTACGATCTATTCTTATCTTACTAACTTTGTTTCAAGCGAAAATTGTTCGCAAAATTTTTCAACATTAAAATATTTTTGCTATATCTCCTATATTACTTTCCATTTTTCTTTCAATTTATTCCCTTCCATGTCAAATTTTCTAGTGTAGTTTTTTTTATTCACTTAGATGTGTTTTCATCACTGCTAATAAATCAATCCCTCTGTTGTTATTAATTGTTTTTTTTTTTTAATTCTAAAAATTTTTCTGGGTTCTTTCCATCTTGTATATCCAAATATACAATTTTAATAATTTTCATATGCCGCTATTACTTTATAAATCATTTTAATTTTTTTCTTCTCTACTATAATTATATTTAGTTCATTTATCAGTAGTTTTACAGATTCTTTCTTTCTCCACATCTATATTTATATCTGGATTAACTACCATTGGTTTACTTCTTAATTTATTCTTAATTCATTTTTTAATTATATTGTAATTTAAAATACTGTCCCTATCTTATAAGTCTCCTGAATATTTTTTCATAAATCAACTTAACTCCTGTTTTACTTTCTCGTTTTATTAAATTCAATCCATCTTTTTTGTATAAATCTCTCTTACTAATAAAAAAATCCCACACATCCACAAACATTATTTTTTTTGTCACATATTTTTTTAATGTTTCATATATAGAATACCCCTACTCTTCCATTAAATTTAATCAAACTATAAATCAGTTTTTATACTCATGCATTACTCACTTCACTGGTTTTGATCAATTTATTGTCCTCACTATAATATAAACATATTTACTCCCCTTTTTGTCTTTACCAACATACTCATACATACTTATTTTTATTTAGTCTTGCAATTACATTTTTAAAATCCTCTAATTAACAATTATTTTATCATGACAGTCTCATAGTTTGCTTTAACTAATTTCTCTGTAATATTCTCATCAATCCTCTGAATCTATATATCTATATTTTTTTCTTTATTGTTTCTATTCATTATTTCATTGAGTTATACACACTTTATATTTAACACATTAATTTTACATCTGCATATTTTTCTTTTTGTTTATTTTATTTATTATTTGCCTAGCTAATCCCATTACATTTTTTATTTGTTATCTATATTTCTCATCACTGTACTAAATATATACTCCATTTTATAGTTCATAATTACATTTTCCCTTATTTCTCCTGGTATTCTCTTTAAATGATCTATGCTTATAAACAATTTTTCATTTTTTATCACATTTATATATGACTTATACAACCAGACACTTTTAATATTCCTCCTAATCTTATTTAAGTACATGAGACAAAAAACCTTATCACATAATGTTTACATTACCAAAGTAGACCTAGTTTCCTTCTGATCAACGTACATACATTGAAGGATATAAATACAATTCATATTTTATTATTATTCTAATTATCTTACTCTATATTCAAATTTGTGATTTGTCTACCATGCTCAATCTTTTTTATGCATTTTTTAAAATTATTAATAATGAAGATGAACCCCCCCCCCCTAAACCTCAATCCTTTTCTCAAATAAACAAATAGAAAAATATTTTTTAATACCAAACTATCTAAAATCCAGAAAATCTTATGTATGCCTCAATCTTAAGATCTCATTACAATAAACAATCATATTTATTTTTTTTAATATTTAAAATGCCAACATCTCAGATCTCTCTCCAAACATTACCTGTATTTTTCTCAATCTTTCCTAAACAAATTAAATCTAGCTCTGAGCACTACAACACACCTACTGCACATTGGCTTTTTTGTCATCCACTTTCTTAATAAATATTTCTCAATAATGGATACTTTTATATAGATCTTATTCAAAGGTATAAAATATTAACTTATATTGCAGAGAAAAAAAAATCAGCCATATCTGCATTGCAATGCAGACCATATATATATATATATATATATATATATATATATATATATATATATATATATATATATATATATATATATATATATATATATATATATATATATATATATATTCTGTTTCCACAGGTTGATCTGGTGGTGCCATCTGATGATCATATTATTTCCACACTCATGAACTTGTATTATTAGAATATACATTTCACCTTTATTTTTAAAAGGATGTTGCCTTGATTATAGATTGAGTTTTTTTTACTTGTTATTGATATGAAAACATACTGTAATGGTCAGGTTTCTGCATTAGCTCAACAGACCAAGAGTCCAAGCCAGAGAACCAAAAGATGACCAAGTTAGAATTGTAATATCCTACATCTGATCATGTCTTGACTTTTTTACCTGTGCTTCCAAGTCATATCATAGTGAATGACATGCCTGAGCCTGCACTCAATATCTGTTACTTCATGTTCCAGCAGTAGCAAAGCAGTAAAACATGAGACACCTCCCACATCCATGACATAATGTAACTTAACTAGTGATTTATAAGCTAATGAGCAAGAATGGAGACTGAGATGAATTTATATTTTATAAATTTTTAATATAATAATCAGTATATGAAAACAATCCAATATATATATATATATATATATATATATATTGGATTGTTTTCATATACTCACCTGCATGTGAGCAATATATATATATATATATATATATATATATATATATCATTGCTCACATGCAGGTGAGTGTATATTTAGGTTTACAAAATTATGGAATGTAATAATCAGTAAATGATAAACAGTGCAATTTATATATTGTTCACATGCAGGGAAGGTAAGTGCATACTTGAGTCTACAAAATGTTTAATATAATACTCAATACAAAATAAAACAAAATCAATTATATTTGCCCTTGTGCAGGTGAAAGGAAACTCAATTTTACAAGTGTTTATACTGATTATGGATTTGCTGAACTGACAATATGCTTACATCATCTTTTATATTATGCAGAATATACACCCAATTAAGATATAGTATCTAAAGATTCAAAGACTGAACAATTTCACCTCCAACTAAACTCATTATATGGTTAAGTAGATTGTGAGATAAAATATTTTCCATTCTTTATGTCCTAATTTATGTTATGTACTATGTCAGGAAAATTAGCAATGGCTAGAATGAACCATTAATTGGTCAACGCTTGGAGTTATATTATGAAGTTTAAACATAATTTACTACACAGATAAATCACATTAACTCAGATTGTGATTTGGATCAAAACCAATGTTACTTTCAAGGGGAGATTGAACTGATTAAAGGTAGTCTAATGTCAGATTTTATGGCATTACAAACTATAATATCAAAATAAGTGCATCTCAAATACACTCTTAATTGAGGATCATTAACTATTAATCTGTTCCGCAGATCACGATACTTGCTATAATATGAAAATGCACTTTTATTCGAGTGATCAGAACAGTGGCTTAACAAGCACTTGGAAGGCTTTGGTTCCTTCAAATACAAAATAAATATCACAGTCAACTAAACTTAAGAGGCATGATTTGACCTAGAATCAGTCCTGATGTAGACCATTACAGGTGTAGCAAAAAGATGTTATTCTAACTAGCAACAAATTTGCCACACTAAATTAATAATTTCCTAAATTAATTACACCCGATATTAGCTTCTATCAGTGATTCTACCTCTAGTCAGTTCATAAATAGTATACCAAGTCACAATACAAAATCAATAACAGGAATCTGATTTAAGGATATCTGTATATATGTATAGCTTAATCTATAAGTAAGAAGAGTTACAACAAATTTAGGGATTTATCCAGAGTTAAAATTTATGTATATGCTGTGCCTAATACTCATGCCTAATACTAAGCAAAATATTGATTTTTTTTTTAAATAGCGTATTCAGTACATTATAAATAGCTGGTTCACTGTAGCATAAATAATAATGTGATTTTAGAAGGGAGTTTTGCCTATAATTCTTTATATTATAATATTCTACCATAATGGAAAGGTGCCTAATTGCCTCTCCGCTAATTATCAAACTCCACAAAACTTCTTTCTGATGAACATAGCATAAATTAATAAACAAGAATTTAAAACGAAATAAAGATGGCATAAAAGCAATTTGCAGAAATCGATAAAACGCTAAATAAAGAAAATGTGAATAAGAATTTATGTGTAACTTGTTTTATAAAACTTAAATGATAATGATCTAGCAAAAGATTCCAGAGAGTTTTAAGTTTTAAAGTAAATTTAACATAAATGGTTTAATGTAACATTTAAACAATATAATGATATATGAGGCTTCATTAGTTAGCTAGCTTTAACGAATTTTGCTGACTGGTTTACTGGAAATACTTGGTAGTAAGACATTCAAGGTATTCCTTACTGGTAATTTACTCTCCATTAAATCAGGATGAAGATATTCTTGATTAAGTCAGGATGTGGCTTCTTTCTATTAAGTCAGAATGTGGCTTTTCTTTATTATTTCAGTATACAGCTTCTCTCATACATTGAGTACAGCTTCTCAAATACTGGTCCAGGGCAGGAGGTCTCTTCAAGTTAGTTAATAATGAATTCAGCAAATTTTTCTGAATGGTTTACTGGAAATTCTTGGTAGTAAGACTTTCAAGGCATTGTTTACTGGGCATTTTCTCTCCATTAAAATGGGATGCAGATTTTCTTCAATAAATCAAGATGTGGTTTCTCTCCATTAGATCAGTAGGTGAAATTTCTTCACTACTTCAAGCTACAGCTTCTCCAGTACATTGGGTGTGACTTCTGCAATACAGGACCAGAGCAGAAGTTGATGTTCTCTTCAATATGGTAGAACAGTTTTCGATGGGAGATAAAAAAACTGTCTATAATCTCAATAGCCCACAGTTCCCATCTTAACAGCTTTCAATATTTGCTTGGTTCAAATTCACTTTGCTAAAAGTAATGTAGAAACAGTTATTTAATTATGATTCTTCATTCCTTGTTTGGTAAAATATGCATCTAACATCTTAAATGGTGACTACAGGCTTTTATATCATATTTTTGCCACTATCCCTCCCTTTTTACTATCTCAACATCACTTGTTTATTTACTTTACATTTTTGTCTTTAACTAAATTTCTACTTATTTAAATATTATCCACAGCTAAATCTGGAGTTAAAAGCTGTTTTCCTTTGGGTTTCCCAATTGCACTTAGAATAACTTTTTACCTGACTAGATTTTTAAATTTATTTTTGCCTATAATTTTAAATGACATCAATTATTCAGTTAGAATATTATTGTTAGATGAAATGTTAAAACTCATAAACAACAATACAGCCTGTGTAATTTTAAACAGAGAATAGAACTCAAAAATTATTTTGAATGAATATTAAAATACAACTTCTTAAATGAATAATTTTACAAAGTTACATTTATAACATTGTTATATAAACATATTCTAACTACAGACTGCTATGTTTATTTCAGTTTTAACAAATGCACGGATGGTATGTGTGTATATGTTACCCATGTCTGCGTTTGCATATTATATTGTATAAGACAATTATTCATGCATATGTTCGACAAAATTACAAACCCAAACTTGAAGTTTTAAATTAAAAAAATACACACAATATGTGTGAAGCATAGCATTAAATAAATATACTGTTATAGAATACATTAGGTAAAACAGACAGTTATATATATCTAACTGTTTCAATATAATAGCACTTAACAAGCTTTTCAGAATATCCGCAACCTGAGACCATTTTGTGCGACTGGCTTCCTTATCTAGTGCTATGATATTCAAGTATTATATTTAAAACATTATACCAAGACCAACACTTTATCTAATGGATAACTAATAACTAGACAATCTGAAATTCACAGATATCCATATGAACTCCAATGCAGCTATGTAACTTAAATAGCCATATGGGTGTGAATCAAGTTCAGATAACCATATATTAATCTTTAGTGATATAAATTACCAAAGTCTCAATAGCAAAAATAAAATTACAAGGAAATCAAGGCATATGACACATGATTATATTTAAAAGCTTCTATTACAAATAGTATATATTGAGCTTACACATACCTCATTATATTAGGTCATGTGTCATGACTTGATTGTAATTTTATTTTTTGCTGTTAAAGCATTGATGATTTTATATTGCTAAAGATATTAATATATGATGTACCTGAGCTTTGTTCATTCACATATAGATATTTAAGTTAGATATCTGGATTGGAAGACATATCGATATCTGAAAATTTCAGATTTTCTACTTAATAGTTATCAATTAGAAAAAGTGTTGGACTGGACTTGGTATTTTAAATTTAATGTTTGAATATCCTAACCCTTGACTCAGTAATCCAGTAGCAGAAACTGGTCTGAGGATAGAAATATCCTGAAAAGATTGTGTAAAAGCTATTTTCAAGTTATTAATATTAAACAGATAACAAGGGCAACTATACTGTCCAAACAACATTTTTCTTTAGTACTGACATTTAGCATAAATTTTCAATTCTGTAATGATCAATCATAGACAACATATGGACATGTTAATAAATAAATAGATTTTGGAAATAGTTAAATTAATAATAAAAAGTCCCTTTAAGAGAATGAATATTACTATTAAGTAATACACATTTCAATTTATGATATTACAACCACCATTGTAACACCTATTATAAATTAAATGTTTTATGTTCTATATATGTTGTTCATAAATTAGTTATATAAAACCATTTTTATTAAACATATGTAAAATATTTATATCCATTAAAATGTATTACAATTATAATATGAATTCTTTATTTTGGTTTAAAATTGAAAAAAAATATTTTTTACTTGTAAAACAGGATTTTATTTTCAAAAGATCCATTTTTTAAAAAAAAAAACAATCTCCATTCCACTTACTAATGGGTGGCAAAATTTTCTTAAACAAATTGATCATCATTGAATAAAATTTGTGTAATTTTCAGAAGTTGTTGTGACAACAATAACATCATCAAGAGTATATTGTAAATAGAACATAGATGCTGAAATTTGGGTTCTTGTAATTTTATTGTTGCCAGAACAGACATGTTTATGTCTGTCTTTAAAAATATTAAATTTTATTATTTAAGTGATTAATTTATAAAATTATAGAAGAATACAATTTTAACTATCTGTCCATGAAATTCCATGGAAAATGGCAAGAATGTGAAAGAAAAAAAAACACATCAAAATCTATTGTATTTCAGGTCAGCTGTATAAAGATGAGACATGGATAAACATCCAGAATTTCATTTATATATTTGTGATGGATATAAACCCCCATTATATGTCTATGGATGTCATATTTCAAAAAAAAAAAAATACAAGGCCAATTAACTCAACTTATGCACAGAATCAGACAACTTAAACACTTTCATAATTTGGAAATTAAAAAAGACTTGAATTCAATTCTTCACTTAAATAGGACTGAATTGTGTCATTGAAATATTTCTTTTATAACTTATCATCAATGAAAAAGGGAAAATATTATATAACAATAAATTTAGAGTTCATTTTAAATGTGGTGAATCTGTCTAATTATTTCCCGTGATTGAGTAAGGTAATTTTGTATCTTAAAGTTTGAGCCATAATCAAACCCACCTTAGTACATGAAATAGAATTAGATAAATTAAACATCATATTTTTAAGTCTGTTTACATATAAATTTTATATTTGTTACTTAATTATACTTACCTAAGTCAATATTACTAGTAGATATAATTTCATTAGTTCAGAGTTGATTATTCATTTGCTTATATTGGCTGGTGATAAAAATATTAATATATTTTTATTTTATCATTAGTCAAAATGATCTGTCTTAATCACTTTCTTAAATTTCTTAGAAGTGGAAATCCTAGTAGAACTTTTTCCTTGGATAACTACCAACTATTGTCATATATAGTTTATTTTGTTACAAAATCCATTTTTGTCAAGCACTGGTGGTCAAGAGGGCAGCAACAGCTGCTTTACAAGCAGTTGTCCCGGATTAGTGGTTTCACTTTCCAGCTGATGCTATGACAAATGAGGAAAAAAAATCCATTTTTGTAATTCATTGATTGAATATGTAAGTAGGTGAATAATATCAGTGATTGTAAGTCAATAAATATCCATTAAAAACATATGGTATATTTTATATAATGTGATTGAGTACTGTAAACATGTGAAATTATGTAATACCTTTATTGATAACTAATTGTTGTGGAGTTTTTCATTTTAGAATATATCTGAAGCAATAAATGCATGTTGATCTAATGTACAGTATGAATGAAATGTTTATAATATATGTAATGTTTTATTAAAATGATATAAAACTGAGCAAAATATTATTTCATTTAAACATTATACTTATTGGGTAGTTTAGAAAACATTTTCAAAATGTAATTATAATTGTTTAGATACTAGTTGATTTAAATGAAATGTTATTAAATACTAAAGTAAATCTGCATTTCTTTACATCATATTAGATTAGTAATGTATGTCAGAATTTAGTTGTTTATTGATTCAAATTTAGTTTTATTTAATTATGAATCAAATAGATATCTAAAGCATACTTCATTTTTTTTTTAGAGCGATGATGTATGATTTAGCTGCTTATTGCAGTTTACTTTGGAATCGTGCATAGATTTGTTGATGACTGAAGGGGTGCTCTCATTTGCTTTATATCATTTTAAATACAATCTAAATAAATTAGGTTTTAATAGAGATGGTTAGTATTTTATGATCGAGTAGTTGACTATCTATATAATAATGTATGGGAAAAATGTTATTGCCTAGTGTGATCAATAACCGAGTTACATAATATTACACAGTTTCTAACATTGTTACTATTTGTTTAAGCATGTTTTTACTCTATGATCAAGAATATTAATCGTAAGGGTATTTCATTATGACAGATGTTGACTGAACAAACATAGAAAGGTAGTGAGATAGAAAATCTATTCTAAGTTGTGATAAAGTAGCTGCCCTATGTTAGCTTATAGTGAATTTGTATAAGTGGTAAATATTACAAATTTCCAAATCAATTTTAGGGCTTTTATCAAATGGCATTTCATACATAGGCTAGGTGTGATTTTCTGTATTCTGAGACATAGTATTTTCTTACTATATTATCATCCCATATTATAATCATTAGTTCATTACAAAATGACGACCAATGATCGGCTGTTTTATTCAGATTAGATTAATCATTTCG
Organism: Epiperipatus broadwayi; assembly: GCA_028023455.1. NCBI lineage: Eukaryota > Metazoa > Onychophora > Udeonychophora > Euonychophora > Peripatidae > Epiperipatus > Epiperipatus broadwayi. Next base: position 2,144,083 of record JAQFVV010012457.1, read on the forward strand.
CAGCTTCAATTATCATATTACAACAGGCAAAAAGATGGCTGTCAGCTTAGTTGCAGCCTGAGCAAATGCATATAAAATAAAAGGATTAGTTTGTGCAAGTATATTTCTCTTCGCTTACGCTTGTAATATATTTTAAACCTAAAAAATGAAGGTAAATGGTGATGATACAGTTTATAAACGTACACTCGCGTATACCAGATTGAAATGTATATTTTTCTATTTTATAAATGTGTTAGTTTTGATATGGTGACTGGGATATAAATTTATACTGGTAAACTTAAATGTAATTGTAAGTAACCCAGCAGTTAAATATGTTTTATTTTATATTGTCAAACTTATATATATATATATATATATATATATATATATATATATATATATATATATATATATATATATATATATATATATATATATATATATATATATATATATATATATGTTGTGTGTTGAATATATATTTTTCTACAAAAACTTAAAAATAATTTTAACCTTTACAACATGTACATATTTATTTTAAATCATTATAAAAACTTTTTTTTTTAGAATTTAGTTTTCATGACTGCAGGCAAGTCAGTGACCTCCTTTATTATATGTTTTAGAGAAAAATGTAAAAAGGCATTAATGTTCATTCAGCTTAATACCTGTAGAATAGTAATTAATTAAAAAAATATGGGATGGGATAACGGACTACTAATGGTCTGAGAAATTCTCAAATGGATTTAAAAGATATGAATATATTTGTTAAGACAAAATAATTTTTGAATTTTTTTTTTTTTTTTAAATAATTTTTTAAGTAAAGTGAATAAAATGGGAAAAAATAAGAGATAGCTAAAGATAAATTCCACGTTAGCAATTAAAGAGAAATGTTAGTAATTAATAAAACAATGAAAAAGCAATAGGTTGTAGAGGGGATCCTGTGATGGGGGGGTATATAAATGCTGATCATGTGAGTTAGAGAATATTAGAATTTTGGCAGTTTTCTGAGGAGTGCAGATGAAAAAAAATATTAAATATTTTTGGAAAGGGGGGGGGGTGCTGACCAAAAGTAATTATTAAGATATTTTCTGAGGGGTGTTAAACAAGGAAGAAATGAAAAAGCAATCTAATTCATTAGGAACAAGGAGAAAGATTTAAAAAAAATAATTTTGCAAGGAAATTAATAATAAGCAATACCTCAGAGCAAGCAGGAGAATTACAACATTTTTGCATGTTGAAATTATAGAAAATCAGAAGGAATAACACTCCAGATAGGAATTCAGAATGGATTTGAAAATGTAACCAGGAAAGCCTAAGCAAAAGGAAAGAGATGTGACAGAGAAAAATTTAAAATTATTTAAACGAAATAATATAATAATTTCAGCATTACCAATAACTTTAACAGGAACATTTTTACATTTGAAACCAAAGAAGTCCAAACATGGAATGAGGTATTAAAAAAAATAGCTAAAACCTAAGTTAAAACTAAATTGAAGCTTGATATTATTGGAAGAATGGAATCAAGATTGATTTGTATTGCATAAACAAATATGGATTAGAGGACCCAATTTGGTGCATTCGCACTACTCAAAGCTGTTGTAGCCACCAAATTATGTAACTTTCTGCTCCTGTTAAGTATAGCTGTCTATGAAAATTTTTTCCAACTCTCCATGGAAGTTATACCTGTAGTCAATTGCTTGGCAGATTGTGTATCTCCTTCAGAAGAATAAAGCCTTCGGGAAGTAAACTTATTTATATATTTTTTGTTTTGATTTTTTTTTGTTTAACATTTTTTTTTTACTATTCTATTTATTCTTTGCTATATTCAAGCATATCAATGAAATACATAACTTTTTGTATATATTTTATTAGTGATTTTTATTAATTGTGTGTGTGATTCATTGGAGTATTTAACTCACATATACATTTTAATATCTTACAAATAACTTAAACCAGAGACATTTATGGAAGGTAGATTTACTCTTAAAGATATATACATGTGATTGATATGCATTAGCCTATCTGCTTAATTTAGTCTTGTTTTATTAAACAGCTATCCCTTATGGGCAGGATCAAAATATACTTAATAATTCTTTCTTTCTGTAAGAGTATATCTGTATTAGAAAGATAATCAAGCCTATTAACCCATATAATATAATGTCTGTTGAATGCATGCATCACAATCATAAATAACTTTCTTTTATCTTTTTTAATCCTCCAAGTGCAGGATTCATTAAATTATAATTTCCTGCAAGTTAATTTCCACTCATAAATATTATTCCATCCACAAAGTGCAGGGCAATTTTAGCATGAATAAAAATAGATAAGTAAAACTGTTTCTAATCTTCTATTATCCACTATGTGCAGGATTTATTAAGGGATGTTCAATGGTCAAATGAATAAGTAATGCAGTTTCCTATTTTCTGTGATCTGCTAGATCCAGGATCTGTTATGGAACTTTCAATAATCAAACATGTTTAATTTGCTGTCAAATGGATTAAGTAATAACGAAGTTTTTATTATATTCTTAAAAGAGAAATAAGACAGTTATTTTCTGAAACATATAAATGTCATGGCCTATGTGTATTATATTTACGTATATGATAATCTGTTCCATATAAGACTTCAAAGTGTGTAAGTGAAGGTGATGCTCAGACCATTCTATCCCATTTAATAAATTATTTAAGAATTATATGTTGGGGTTTCAATTAATATTTTTTGTGTGATTCCTATTTATGTATTTATTTTTATTCATTTGTAATTTTATTAAGATACAATAGAGGACCTAATAAATATGGAAAAATAACTTTATAAGTATAGCATTGGGCTGGGTGTTTAATAAATGACTTATTGTCCATCCTGCTTTGTTAGCTAAGCAATAAACCACTTTCAGGAGATAAAAAGTATATTAATCTTTATCAGGATCAAGAAATTTCTCTGTTGTCAACTAATTGACTTGATTATCATGGTGGGTATTTTTGTATCTACTTCATACTTTCATTTAAAATAACTTAATGAAGAGATTATATAACTTTTTGCTTTGCTTTTTGTATATATATATATTTCTTAATGTAATAAAATTGCTGTTTTTCAACCATTGATTTACATCACATGTACGTAACCTTTAAGAACGCAACAACATATTATATTAAGTATAAATATATCAAATTTAAGCATAAACAAATAATATTATAATAACGTGAAAGCATGTTTAAAGCGTATCTGTTTGAAAGTGTTTAGCTTTCACGTTATTATATTAAGTTTAGTAAATTGTGATTAAAACTAATAATAATCATTATTTATTTAATAATAACCCTAGAAATTATTTTTAATCTAAATCAAAAGCGATGTATTTAATTACTTTTGAATTGTTAGATAAAATATAATAAATGCCATATATATATATATATATATATATATATATATATATATATATATATATACAAATCAATATATATAAATTATAATCTTTTAGAAGTACTTTCGACTATACACTTTGTAGTCTTTATCAACTATATAACGTTGATTATTTGTAGTCTTTATCAACTATATATGGTTGATTATTCAACGTTATATAGTTGATAAAGACTACAAAGTGTATAGTCGAAAGTACTTTTAAAAGATTATAATTTATATAAATTGTACTGTATTTTGATATATATATTGATTTGTATATTACATATATTGTGAAACGAATACAGATATCAAACTTTATATATATATATATATATATATATATATATATATATATATATATATATATATATATATATATATATATATATATATATATATATATATATATATATATATATATATATATATATATATATATATATATATATATAACCCTTTTCTTTAGGTCCAAATGAATTTATTTACTCAATTTTCTAAAAAAAAAAAATTGAAGATATATTTTAATTGGTATGATTACTATGTAATATAGACAATGTTTTTAAAAGCTTTATTAAAGTAAAAAAAGAGTATTAAATGCATAAAACTATACTAATATATTAAAATAGTTAATTAAAGCTAAATGGTGTAATTTTGTATGGTTGAAAAACTGGCCATTATGAAATGGTAAATAAAAAGTATTTTAAAATATTTTAAAGTTAGATTTTAAAAGTCATATCTTAAAATTAAATAAATAGTGTATTTTAGAATAAAATTATACTTAATAATTTTATTATAAATTATTTATTTAAAATGTAATATTTTGTGAGGGCAAATGTGTTTGGTTTAATAGTATCAAAATTATTATTATTATTATTATTATTATTATTATTATTATTATTATTATTATTATTATTATTATTATTATTATTATTATTATTATTATTATTATTATTATTATTTTTATTATTATTATTATTATTATTATTATTATTATTATTATTATTATTATTATTATTATTATTAAAGTTGTATTATTTTGAATAAAGAGATTGAAATTTATTTATTAGCATTATAATTAATTGATTATTATTTTAAAGTAGTAAGAATGCTATTATTTATTATTATTTGAAATAATAGAGGGGGTAGTATTTTTATGCAATTAAGGTTGTATCCTCTAAGATATTGGCTCAATTTAAATCATAATGCTACTTGTACTTCGCTTCATTGTATCATGATTTATTAATATTTTATTTATTTAATTTATAAACTGAACCATATTATTATTTCTTATTAGTTATAGCTGGTTAAATAATAGATAGTATCATAGAATATCTTTATTATCATATATATATATATATATATGTTAAAACGAAGATTTGCACGGGTTAAATATATAAAATACATATTTTGCGGGTTCATCCGTGTTAAAAACTTTTAATATCAATTTACTGACGTTTCGACTTGGTCACACAAGCCATCCACAGAGTTATAAAAAGGTAGAAAGACGGTTGTAGAGGCGCTACAATCACTGGTTTGAATAAAACATTAAAAATCCCACCAATAGCAAAAATGTTAAATTTAAGAATGTTTTTTAAAAAAATCTTTCCAAATAGGAGGAAGTTTGCACGTATCATCTCGCTTATTGATACAATCTGGCCTTTTAAGTATCTCAATGGCTTCTCTGATTTTGCATTGGTAGAGATTATCACATCTGGATATGATCCTGGTACTAGAAAAATCTATTTTATGACCTGAATCTATAGTATGGAGTGAGAGTGCTGATGATGATGAGTGTTGTTTAACTGCATTAGCATGCTCATCTCTCCTAACACTGATGCGATGATTACTCATACCTATGTAAGAAGCTTTACAATTTTTACATGAGATAAGGTTTCAATCCCTCTTGAATCTCATGGTGTCTATCAAATCTCATGTAAAAATTGTAAAGCTTCTTACATAGGTATGAGTAATCATCGCATCAGTGTTAGGAGAGATGAGCATGCTAATGCAGTTAAACAACACTCATCATCATCAGCACTCTCACTCCATACTATAGATTCAGGTCATAAAATAGATTTTTCTAGTACCAGGATCATATCCAGATGTGATAATCTCTACCAATGCAAAATCAGAGAAGCCATTGAGATACTTAAAAGGCCAGATTGTATCAATAAGCGAGATGATACATGCAAACTTCCTCCTATTTGGAAAGATTTTTTTAAAAAACATTCTTAAATTTAACATTTTTGCTATTGGTGGGATTTTTAATGTTTTATTCAAACCAGTGATTGTAGCGCCTCTACAACCGTCTTTCTACCTTTTTATAACTCTGTGGATGGCTTGTGTGACCAAGTCGAAACGTCAGTAAATTGATATTAAAACTTTTTAACACGGATGAACCCAAAATATGTATTATATATATATATATATATATATATATATATATATATATATATATATATATATATATATATATATATATATATATTACCTGAGCATAACCATTTATCTGAGCTAGACCTATTTTATTATTATTATATTTTCTCAGAAGTGAGGCTACAATGTGCTTATTTCAACATGGCACCACAACTTTGGTCTTCGATTATAAATTAATGAACTAAGAAAGTAGTATAAATTAAAATGTATAATTTTGGGGTTATCGATTGGTATATCTCATGGAATATAAATAATTTAGTAATTTTATAATAGCAGAAGTAATATACGATATTGTAATAGATATTTTATTATTAAAGTTATTATAATTTCATGTCGTGGTTATAATCTGATCTATTCAAAAATAAAATATTATGTTATTTATAAATTAATAAGCAATTAAATATTTAAATTATATAAATGTGGTCAATAATTATTTTATATTATGACCATGTCAATTACTAAATATTTTAAAGTATATTCTGCATATATTCTATTGTATGCAAATTATCTGTGGATCTTGTCGGTGAGATCAATGATATAACACACATAATTTTATTAGTTATAGTTATAATAATAAATTAGTATTAAGTAGTGTAAAGTCTTTAAGTGGTAATATCCTATGGTTTATTGTGAATGTTGATTAGGTGGTAATAGAATGGCTGGTAGGGAATTATTTTATGAAAATATTAATAATAAATATTGTACACTGTTTAAAAAAGAAAATTTTTGAAAAGAAATATTTTTTAAAAAAATAGTAATTGGGATAAAAAATTAGAAATTAAAATGTCTGATTTAAATTGTTGATGATAATATTTGTGAAAAGGAAGAAAAAGTAGAAAAAGTTGTTGATCTTGAAACAGTTGTAGATAGTGTTCAAATTATGGATAGTGAAATAAAGAAGAAGGAAAGAGAAATTGTGGAAATGAAAGTAGTAGAAGAAAATTTAATTAAATTTAAAAAAAAAAAGATAGTAAAAATTTACAGCCGATATGGGTAAAGAAATTGATCGATCAAATAGAATCAATGAATAAAAAAATGGATAAAAGTCGTAAATCTTCAGAGTTAAAATTTGAATCTTTGAGTATGGAATTTGAATTTCTTAGAGAAGATATGAATAAAAATAGTATGACTTCAGATGATAAATTAGATTCTCTTAGAGAAGATAATAAAAATCTGAGAGATTATATGAATAAAAATAATATAAAATTAGAATCCCTATGTGAAAATATGGACAAAAATAGTAAAGAAATTAGATCTTGTATAAAAAATATAAATCAAAAACTTGATGAAAATTGTAACACTGTGGAAATTTTTAAGAAAGAAGTGACGGATAAATTCGCTAGTCTTGATTTAAGAGTTAATAAAAATGAAAAAGCAATTGAGTCTTTGAATTTAGAAGTAATGCAGATAGAAGATAAAAAAAAAAATCAAGTATTTTTGGATAGAAAATTTTGCGAATTTTCTGAAAGAAGATGATGATGATCATGATGATGATTTTTATTATTATTATTATTATTATTATTATTATTATTATTAAAATTATTATTATTATTATTATTATTATTATTATTATTATTATTATTATTATTATTATTATTATTATTATTATTATTATTATTATTATTATTATTATTATTGTATTACTTTGAATAAAGAGATTATGATTTATTTATTAGCATTATATTTAATTAATTATGATTTTAAGATCGTAAGAAAGTTATTATTTGTTATTATTTGAAATAATAGGGGTGATGATATTCTTATGCCATTGAGGTTGTATCATGTGGGATATTGGGTCAATGCAATTCATATTGGTACTTGTACTTCTCTTCATTTTCTCATGATTAATTAATATTTTATTTATTTAATTTATAAACTGAACCATATTATTATTTCTTATTAGTTAGAGCTAGTTAAATAATAGATAGTATCCTAGAATAGCTTTATTATCAAATAGATATATTTTAGCCAAGCATAACCATTTATCTGAGCTAGTCATAAATTTATAACGAAACAAGTTAAGTAATATTTATCATATATAAATCAAATTCACATCACATGATCACTATTTCTTATGTTAGCTATTGTTTTAATAAATCAAATTACAAGATTTGCTATATTTTAACAACAACATAACTGGCTGAATTTAGATAAACTGTTCAAGTCTTGCCAACTGTTAATCTATCTATCTATCTATCTATCTATCTATCTATCTATCTATCTATCTATCTATCTATCTATCTATCTATCTATCTATCTATCTATCTATCTATCTATCTATCTATCTATCTATCTATCTATCTATCTATCTATCTATCTATCTATCTATCTATCTATCTATCTATCTATCTATCTATCTATCTATCTATCTATCTATCTATCTATCTATCTATCTATCTATCTATCTATCTATCTTTCTGTCTGTCTGTGTTTATATCTATCCATCTATCTATCTATCTATCATCTATCTATCTTTCTATCTATCTATCTATCTATCTATCTATCTATCTATCTATCTATCTATCTATCTATCTATCTATCTATCTATCTATCTATCTATCTATCTATCTATCTATCTATCTATCTATCTATCTATCTATCTATCTATCTATCTATCTATCTATCTATCTATCTATCTATCTATCTATCTATCTATCTATCTATCTATCTATTGATCTATCTATCTATCTATCCATCTTCCATCTATATGAAAGATGGCAGTATGAGCCAGAACCTTGGTGACCCAATACAAGTCAAATTACAGTCAAGTAAAGGGTCTGTGGCCAATGAAGCAAAATGATGATACATATAAGGAATATTTAAGAAGTGGTTAAGATGCCATTTAAATACACAGATGGAATTTGAAATCAATTGCACCAGAATGGTATTGTAATGGTAGCTCAATTCCAATATGGTTACTAAAGAAATTAAAAGGCACAAATGATTGCAAAAGTGTGTTTATTGTGATCGTTACTTCTGACTGAATTAATAAATGTGGAAAAATGTATGGGGTATACATTCAAATTCTGTTACAAAAGTGTATGGAGTGAAATACAATAACCATGTAAAAGCATGAATGTAGGTATAATTATATATATATATATATATATATATATATATATATATATATATATATATATATATATATATATATATATATATATATATATATTGTTTTTCATAAATGCACATTTAATGGTTTTTTGGAATGACATATATTGCAGAGGTTTGACTATGTGGTGAAACTGAATTGAGAACAGACTCATATAGCTATCTGGCTAGTTAGGCTGGGTTCGAAGACTTTACCGGTTTGAAAAATTTACTCTTGCACACTGATAGAAACGTTTTGCATAAACACTTGGAGTTAGTGTTTAGATCTAGTTTCTAACTTTATCCTTCACTGATTATAGCAAATTAGCTTGAAATCAGCTGATCTGAGGGTGAGCAAATGAAAAAGATAGTGAATTCTGTCTCTTTTTTCATTTATGTAAATAAATTTACACTTGTTTCGGTGGTTTTGGTAAAATGCCATCTATTGATCATAAATAAGAAGTGATAGTAAGTTGCGTGAATAACTTTTTTTGTTTTTTATAAATATACCTTGAAATGTTTTTGCAATGATATATATTGCAGAGGCTTTGACTATGTGGTGAAACTGAAGTGAGATCAGACACATATAGCTATATGACTTGTTAGGCTGGGTTTGAAGACTTCACGCTTGCAAACTAATAGAAATGTTTTGCATAAACACTTATTAAGATGGATTTATGGTTAAGCGAGCACAACTTTTTTATGGGATAGTGCATTAGCCAACTCTGATATTAAGGCTAGCCTAACATGTAAGTCATTGGTCATATTTGATCTAGATATTTCTTTTCTCACACAGCATGACATTTGGTCTCAGAGTACCAACATATGTCACAAGAATTTTTGATTCATTAATCCATTTGCAATGTGACATTTATTATTCTTATATGCTTGTGAAATACCAGAATGGTAAATCTGGAGCAGCCAACTCTACCTACTTATAATGTCAGAGTTCAGCATTATTCTTAAAATATTATTGTAAGCCATGTTCAATCTAAGTTATTTGAGATAATTATGCTCACCTGCTATATATATATATATATATATATATATATATATATATATATATATATATATATATATATATATATATATATATATTACTATTTGTGGGATATTTGCTAAGAGAAGCTATAGAGATTCTTAAAAGGCCCAAGAGCATACATAAAAGATGTGAATTAAAAAAGATTAACAACATTTGGAAGAAGCTTTTGGAAGAGGAAATAAATTTTAAAACTTCTCAACCAATATATTATGAGAAAAAAAAACAATAAAAAAGATTTTAAATCTCATGTGCATTCTCATTATAATTTGAGAAAGAGAATGCTTTGAGGAAGGTAATTGATATTGTACTGAAACATCAGCATTTAGCTTTTTTTATTTTTTATTTTTTAACTACACGGAATATCCTGCAAATAGTAATAATAATATGACATCTTTTATCTGTGAAAATATTAGAATTAACATATATATATATATATATATATATATATATATATATATATATATATATATATATATATTATACTTAATGTTTTCACGGTTATATGATGTAGATAAATTATAACTTTTTGGAATATACCATGTCTTATTTTCCATTGAGCACTGATATTTTGACAGAATAGCAACCACCATTTTCAAGGTTAACTTTTGAAAGAAAAATCGTTAGATCTTAACAAATAACATGACTGCATGTGAGATGAGAAATGAGATTCCAGTTCAGCATTCACAATATGAGGCTTGATAAGCCTCATATTGTGAATGCTGAACTGGAATCTCATTTAAGCCTCATATTGTGAATGCTGAACTGGAATCTCATTTCTCATCTCACACACAGTCACATTATTTGTTAAGATCTAATGGATTTTCTTTCAAAAGTTAACCTTGAAAATGGCGATTGCTATTCTGTTGAAATATCGGTGCTCAATGGAAAATAAGACACGGTATATCCCAAAAAGTTATTATATATATATATATATATATAATAAAATGCACAATAAATTATTAATTAAGGTTTAGTGGATTTTTTTATATTATATTTATTTTGTATAATAAAACTTTATTGAATTTCTTCTAAATTAAGTTTGTTAAATCACATGTCATTATTGAAATATCTAGATAATTTGACATCATCAATTGATTGACTTATCTTACAATTGAGTTTTACAATAAAAAAGTGGTAAAATAACAGTCTTTGTTTATTGGATATTTGTAAGAAAATGACAATTTAAAGGGGGGAACTAAAAAAATACTATAAATAGAGGCATATGGGTTGTTTTAAATTGTTCATTTTTTATTTGTTCATATCTTCTAATCTAGTTATTCTCACTGGCTTGAATCTCTGGCTCAAGCTAAATTTGTAAAATATTATTTTTTTATTTTATTTCCAATGTGTTTTAAGTTAAAATTAATCCTCTTCACATCTATAATGTGCTTTGGCTACAAAGAGCAGGTATCTCACTTTTTGGTAACTAAATTACAATTAGGCTTTCTTAATTATTATAAAAATGTTTCAATGGAATTTTATGATTATTACTGACTATTTCAGTAAAATTAACTGTTGAATAAGTTTAAACAGTAAGAAGATGTTATATTCATTTACAAATTTTATAACTGGATTTATTCAGAACAATTTTATAGCTCGCTCTATATTTTAAAGGTTAAAATGCATTATTATAATTTGCTAGTTTATTAACTAATATGATGGAGTGTTCTTTATTATATTAACTTGCCTGCTTAGTAATTAAGGTTACTGAATATTGGAACTGTTTAAAGAATATTTTTGTAATTAAAAAATAACAACACATATATCATTTTATTGCTGTTAGAAGTTTTTCACATATAAATAGCAATATTATGTTAGAAAGATTATACTAGTTAAAAATGTTTGCTCTGCTGTAACCCTTCAATTAATAATTTTGAAGAAATATAGTTTACGAGTAAAAGAAAAGGTGACAATATTAATGTTTAAATTTATGCTATAAAATTGGTAAAAGTTATTCTAAAGACATTTTGATATGCTGAATGATTCTCTACTAACAAATTACTTTATGAATTTTATTTTGAAAAATATTAAAGAATAACCTGAAAATGTCTCAGAATTGTATACAAATAAATTTTTTAAATGTTTAAAATATGTTCTTTAAAAAAAGAAATAAAAATGAAGCTGTATAACTATTGACTAAAATCTTGTGATCTCATTGAAATGTTTTGTCAGCTGAAGAAGTTATTTTATTTATCATTTTCATAGTTGCCAGCTAATTATTGTTTTATATGGATTTATGTGTTGTCTATGTTTTAAAAAAGTGTATTTATAATTAAGAACTAAATTGGAATTGAAAATGATTAAATATATGTCAGGTTTCAGAGATCTTTTGCCATATTTGGGAAAAAATAATAATGCTTTTGACTAAAATTTTTGCAGAACATTTGCCTGTTGAATTAATATGTGTGTTTAACAAACAGCCATTTGTGAAGAAAGCTTTTTTTTTTATTTGGTAAAAGTATTTTATGTAATATTGTGTATGAAATTTTGTGACTGTTAATGTAATACTGTATAGTATTATATGTATATCATGTAATTAATTTACATAAGTTAATCATAATGGGTTTATTATATTGTTTAAATATTCTACACATTCCCAGGTAATATTTTATTATACAATTGATATGTGCTTGATAAGCTAATTTATATGTTATTCATTCTTAGTCAGTGGAGATGTTCATCTCTCAGAAATAATTATTTTGAATGTATGGTATTTTACTCAGTCATCTGCAAAACAGACAAAGAAATTATTGGAAACTTTTCCATTCAATTTTGCATAAGAGCTGTAGTAATTATAATCATAAATAATTTATGCTCTGTTAATTATTATTCTTATATTTTGTTTATATTAGCATTAATGTCCACTATTTACAATAAGTTTGATGTTTAATATTCCATAAATGTGTGTATTGTTTTATGTGGCTAATGTTTTCATATGCTATTAATTTTCTGAATTAATTTTTCATTGTCATTTGACTTAAAATTGCATTTGTCTTTTAGACATTGATTATTGTTTATTGTGATTAAAAATTGTTTGAATATAACTTTACTTAGTTATAGTGATGTGTGTATCTTGTTATTGTTGATATAGTACTAATTGGCCTCACAAAATAAGGCTCTATTATATTTCTCATCATGTTTGATGGAGTGGATAAGTCCTCCATCCTTATTATGTTGTACCAAGAGACAATAGTGCTATTTCCAGAGATAATTTTAACATACTTGTAAATTATTTTGATTCCTGGAGAAGATCATATATGTCTCATTGTGTCTATCCATGATTTTGTGATGTGCTGTTTCAAAGTCCAGGCATTTTATTTCTGCCTCAGAGTAGGTATTTTAGAAATCACCACAGTTTGCTATGTTGTTCTGATCTGTGAAACATATTGTTGGCCTAGCACTGATGATGTGTTGAAAGCTACTTTTCTGCCATGATAGGTGAGATTGTTTGGGTTTTGATATATAATGACAAGTTAATTGGAATGACTTAGTTTCTTCACATTACACATAGTTATTTTAGTGCTTAAAGATATAACAATATCTACATTGTACTGTTATGGTAGTATTATCATCCACAAATCAACCAACAACAATTAATACATTTAAATATGTACATTGCAAGCATATGGCCAGTAAGTGCATTCCACACATGCTACATAATCAATGTATACATCCAGAGTATTTGCTGTTGGATGTGCAAGTATTTTGAATTTTACATTTTAGTATATTTTATTCTGGATATGTCAGCCATGGTTTAAATGTCTTTGGCTTATTATATCAAGTACTTTCAGTTTAGTTTATTAATCCAGGTTACTAATTTTATAATGTTAATATAAAATAAATAAAGTTAAATTATATTTTATTGAGGTAATACTAATTCAATATGAAGCATATAAATTTATGTTGCTGGAACATATTTTAAGAATTTTTTTGAATGGAGTTGTACAAAAAATTAGTGAATGTTCACTCTCTATATTTAATAAATTATTAAATAAGGTGATTTATGTAAATTTAATTATTTTTAAAAAGAAAGCTTGGTTGTTTATTCATAAGATTAAAAAAGGTTTTATTTAAATACTTTTAGTCAAATGACTATATGTATTAACATTTTTAAGGATCCTTATTACAAGACTCACAGCCACTTCAAGTTGCTTGAATTCTGTTATTTTTAATGCTATGGAAAAGATTTTGCACTTTTTTCAAAGGGTAAAAATAATTCTGTAAGATGCTGCCCTCTCTTCAATTATTTTATAAGTAAAAAAGTCAATAAAACTGATGTCAAAAGTATAACAAAAGAAGTAGGATGAACGTTCTTCATTTTGATTGTCTGTAACCATCAAGTTCAAAGAAAGCCACTTGTCAAAGCCACTCCTCAAAATGAAACTGTTAATATTTGTTTTCTTTCATTTGAAAAGTGTTAAACTATTTTTATACTATTTTCAGATATTTTGATGTATGTTTTGACATATTATAATTTATTATGATAAAATGCGCTAAAAATAAAATTATTTTAGAAAAAACAGTTAAGATTTTAGCAAAATTATTTACATATCCACACAACAAAAAATTGACCACAAAATCACTGATGTCATGAAAGCTATTTGGTTGGTCAGTAATATTTGTTTAAATTTGCTGCTGTTATCGAATATTTTTAAGTTATAAATGAAAATTTATTTTTGAAAAAACTTTCATTCATTTTTATAACCTGACAAATTATTAATATCCTTTTTACAAATGAATCTAAAGTGAATATAATATTAAAAGATAAATATATTTTTACAGTTGAGTTTGTGTTTTGACCAATTAAAAGTTGAAACTTTTACCTCCCTCAGCCAATAAAGTAACAGCCACCACAGTGGTTAATGGGGCTTTCTATCTGACAATATTTTCAATTTTTGTATAAATTTTATTTTATTGTAAAATTTATTGAGTATAAATCAGCTATTAGAATTTGTGTTCTATATGTAAAAGGAACTCCAGACAGAATTGGATGGCTATTAAAGTGCTATAATATAAATACAATGTTTTCTACTCATCAAAATATCATGAATATAATAACCAAGCTCAAGGATTCAATCAGTCTTGAATCCCATGGTGTTTATCAAATCTCATGTGAAAATTATACAGCTTCTTACATAGGAATGAGTAATCATCACATCAAGTGCTAGGAGAGATGAGCATGCTAATGCAGTTAAACAGTGCCTATCATCATCAGCACTCTCACTACATACTATAGATTAAGATCATAAAATTTATTTTCGTAGCACCAGGATCATATACAGATGTGATAATCACTACCAGTACAAAATAAGAGAAGCCACTGAATAACTTAAAAGGCCAGAATGTATCAATAAATGAGATGATATTTGCAAACTCCCACCTATTTGGAAACATTTTTTTTTTAAAAAAAAAAACATTCTTAATTTAATGTTTTTGCTATTGGTGAAACTTTTACATTTTTTTTTTCAAATCAGTGATTGTAGCACCTCGACAACTGTCTTTCTACCTGTTATCTCCCAGTATATGACTTATGTCATCAAGTCAAAGCATCGATATATCAATATTTAAAATATTACAATAGCATGTTACATGACTGAAGTTATTATATTCAGCTATTAAATTATGTAAATTAATTTAATTTATTACATCATAAACACACTGATATTTTATTATGTGTAGTTAGAGATATATTCCTTACAAATGTAGCTCTACAAATAGAATGCATTGAAAGTATGTAACTTTGTCTTAATAATTAAGATTTTGAGCACTTTAAAATAAAATATTCACATTTATAAGTAAAATATGTCTAATGATAGGTGGTTAAAATTCATCCCTTATATTTATGCTGTGCTAGCTTAAGGAGATGTGTACAATTCAATACATGGTGAAAATATATAGGTGCAGTCTAAGATTATATGCTGAACTTAAGGTTTTAAAACTTACTGGCAGGTGGTTGCAATAAAAAATTGCAGATTCATCCATGTGTTATTTTAATTAAATATACCAATATTTTGAAATTATCACACCTTTCCTGAACTAAGGAAATACTTGTGTGAGCAAGTCAAAATGTTGGAATAACTAATTAATATCTCACATGGATGAACAAACAAAATATAACTTCCATCTGTAATCCATGTAACAATAAACAATGTTTAAAGGGTTTGTAATAATTATTAAATGACAGCCAACACTTAGACAATCCCATGGTATTTTGACACAATGTCACATTTTTATTATTCAATGTTACATAGTTGATAAAGACTACAAGATGTATAGTTAAAAGTACTTCCAAAAATAACTAATATTTATACAAATTTTACTGTATATATTGTGCCCTTTTGTATGGGTCACCATGAATTGTTGTATCAATTTATTAAAAATTTTAAATTTAAGATATATTTAGCTATATGATGTTGATTTTATTATGATAATCTTTGAAAAAGTTTAATTAAAGTAATCTATGAATATTTAATATGTGAAATTGTGCTAATGTTTGAGAGAGACGTTTCAATAAAAAGTGATAATATTATATGGTTGGGAAAACTGGCCATGATTAATACTGCATTAATAAGTTTTGTAAATAAATGTTTAAAGCTAAAAGTTTAAAAAAGACAAGTTAAA
This sequence comes from Epiperipatus broadwayi, assembly GCA_028023455.1. Taxonomy (NCBI): domain Eukaryota; kingdom Metazoa; phylum Onychophora; class Udeonychophora; order Euonychophora; family Peripatidae; genus Epiperipatus; species Epiperipatus broadwayi. The sequence goes on from JAQFVV010012457.1 coordinate 2,160,647, forward strand.
ATTAAATGCATATATTTATTGTTGATAAAGATTAATATTTAATAAGTGAATGTAAATATTTTAATTGTTAATAGTATATAATAGAAGATTAATATTTGATTTTAATAATATCGAATTATTATTTTAAAGTTGCTATAATATATTATTTATTTTAAAAACATTTATTTTAAAAAATTAAATTGTTAGTTTATTTTTAGATATTACAAGCGTTTGTATCTGTGTTGTAAAACAGATGATAGATAGACATATGTACACACATGCTTGTAAGTTTTTTTTTAGTAAAGTTGCAAAACTGTTCTAAAATTCTATTATAAAATTTATAAATATTATATTGGCTATCACGAGATAAAAATAAAGATAATTAATGTGAAATATTAAATCTGATTTTTAAAATACTGTTTAAAAAAAAAAAAAAACGTAACGAATAAAGATAGACTTAGTTTGTTTAGAAAAATAGTCTTATAAAAGTTAAAAGTGAAATAAAGTAAAAATATATTTTAAAAAAATGTTTAATGGATTTAAATAAATGATAAAGATCAATTTAAGAATTTAATAATGTAATAAATAATAAATATTAAATAAGTCATTATTTATTTTTAATTCTGTATTGTTGGTAAAATATGTAAATAGGCTAGCAAGGTGATTGTTTAATTTACCAATCAAGTGGGGAATTTATTCCGGTATAAAACTAAGGTTCAATTGTTCAGGGGGGATTATGATTATGATTTCTTTTAAGTGAAGTGTGCTATTAGATATAGCTAAGTAAAATTATAGACGCTCTCATAATCGTTTTAAAATTATAAGAGAGTAGTTTTAAATAATTTATAAAAGTTTTACCGTTAAATATGCAGTGCTAATTTATTTATAATTCCCTATTGATCGTCTCTATCGAAGCTCAATTTACTATCAAATAATCATGAAAGCATCGTATAAGGATAAAATGTATTGGAGACTTTATACTAAAAATATAACAAACGCTGGATTAACTAGGAGAATTACTAGTTGGATAAAAGTAATATATTGGACATTATATGAATTTAAAAGTTGATTATAATTAATTTTTATAAAAAAATATTTAAAGAAAGATAAATACTTCCTTATGAAGAAAGTATTTTTAAATTACAAATTTAAGTATATATCTTGGTAAAGATATGGTAATTAATAATAATTGTAGAATTACTTGCCTTGTTAAGTCTTTGTAGTTTAAAAGACTAGATTTTGATAGTTTTAAAAGGCAAATAAATCGGAAGTTTAATTGGCAAAGAAATACATGTAAATAAAATATTATATAGTAAAGTCTGGACACTGGTCGTACAGAAGAATTTAGAAATTAATCTTACCTAAATATTTGTTAAAGAATGCGCAAATAAGTATACGTGGATATCCAAGTCAATTTATAATAATTAAATAAGAACATTATAAACTATTGACTAATCCTAGAAATAATAACTTTTAAATAATTTTTCTTTAAAGAAATGAATCCGGATCCTATAAACTATTTTAATTATTATTTTGTTTCTTATGGTGGAACTTATTCTATTTTATTTAAAAAAAAAACGTTTTCATTTATTTCATAAAAACTGTTTAAACACGTGATGTACCGGAAAAGGAAGTAATGTTGGTAAAAGTTTGTGCCTAGGAAAAAAAGAACAATTATAGGTGGAAAGAAGACACCGTTGGATTTTATGTAACATCTTTTGTTTTTCTTAACTAACATAGATATTTAATTATTTATTGATCTATTAAAGATAAGAGAGGTACATTTTTTTAAAAAAGTAACTAAATATTAATATAACACTTAATTTCATAAAGTTTATTTTTATATAATTATACAACACGTAATATTTTAAAGAATAATTGTTGAGTATAAATGTGAAATTATTTTGTAAAACTGTAATTCTGGAGGACATCGTGTGGCGGATTATAAATTGGAATATCATTTATGGTAAAAATTATATAATAGTAATAATTTGATGTATTTTGCTTTGTTTTCTTTAGATCAACAAAATATTATTTGATTGTTGAATGAATGTATAAATATTTAAAGTATATACACACATAATATTAGTAATAACAGTTTTATTTTAATATGCATACTTTAAATTTATGATATAAATTTATTATAACGTAATAAGAGAAATCCATAAATAATTATATGATTCTTTCGTGAATAAGTTTTAATGTTTCTGTTACAATATTAGGAATTTGATTTATTATATTAGTATGAATTATTTATATTACCTTTCAAGTTAGTAAGAGGTAAAAATATCTATATTTTATTTTTTTTTATTAGATAAGTTAAATTAATTTTATATAAAAATTTATATTTTGATTGAAGGGTTTATCGTATATAGATGATGAGGTATAAGAGAGTTTGGATAGTCGTATATTTTTTTAAAAAAAATTGGTAAGCTATTACTGAAGTTAAATAAGGTTAAAATGATATTTGTAGATAGAATTTTATTAGGAAGGAATAGGAATAACAAGTAGAGAAGAGTAGTAGTTTAAATAGAAAAGAATCATAGAATTTTATTTTAATATAATACTTTATAAAATTTGAAATTGTTGAATAATTTTAAATATTATTTTAAGAAAAGAACATATATGTATTGCATATTTTGGTAAGACATACATTATGAAATTACATCAGAATGAAGTAAATAATTATATAATCAATAAATGTTGTTATATTATAAAGTTATATCAGTCTATACATTAGTTGATATGTGATTAATGCTAATAGTAAATGTAATACATACTAGTACATTATAATAGAAATAGCAATAATACTTAAGTGAAGTAGCATTTTAATTGTTAAAGTTTGTTTATTTTACATATGCTACATAAGTGATATTTTACATAAAAGTCTTCTTTTGTACTAACTAATGACAAATGATATCTATTAAGATTTAAGTTCAGAAACTTAATTAAATGTTACTGATAACATTTAAGAAATGTATAGATTATCTATTTTGGATATGGAAATAGTAACAGTGTAAAATCTTGTATTATTATTATTTTCTTATTTTTTTTATTTTCTTTGGTTTCCACTTGTAATGTACATAATGTATATAAGTTGTTTATTAAAGTTGATGTAAATAAATTTGTTTAAGTTGTTTTAAAAGTGTGTCGAATTCATTATTTACACCACAGCATTTGACAACAGATAATTTGAATAAACATAATATTTGCACAGTATGAATTTATTATTATTATTTTTTAAAAGAAACACAGTATTTTCTTAATATAATTTATAGAAATTGATTGACATTAACATATAATATTATAATGGTCATAAAGTAATTATAATGCATAATATAAGAGTATAATATTATTTATTGCCACATATTATTAAATTATAAGATTTTAGTATAATTTTTAAATTAAGGTACTATATGAAAATGAAAGACATGTAGATGATTCACTTATTTCCTTAATGATTAATAGTATAATAAAATAGATAAGATTAATTTATACACTAGAAATTATTATTGTTAGTTATTATTATTATGATAAGTTAGGTGTAGTTAGGTTTGATATTAAATCCCTTATCATGCCTATCTGCAAGAAATATTATTACTTTAAAATAATTAAAAGAACCTGAGATTATTTAATTATATTTCCTTAATAAAAGATTGAGATTTATTTATTATTATTATTGAAGTTAGTTAATTTTTATAAAAGACATAAGAGTGCTGTAGATGTAGTAATGAGATAATAAAGAGGTAATAGTATTCTTATGCCATTGAGATAGTGTCTTGGGAAGACATTAGCTCAATGTAAATTCAATTACCACTTGTAACTTCACTTCATAGTCTCATGATTTTAATAAATACTTATTTAATTAGTACATGATATTGAACTATATTAATTTTGGTAAGTTATAATGAATCTAATAAGATATAGTATTATAAAAATATATTAATGATAGTTATACATATTTTAGCCGAGCATAACGATTTAATTGAGCTAGTCATATTTTAACTTATATTATATATCAGGAAGTGAGGGTACAATATATATATATATCGATGTCTATATTTCTTCAAAATAGTATCGATATATAATATTATATATATATATATATATATATATATATATATATATATCGATGTCTATATTTCTTCAAAATAGTACCCGCAAATTTATAAATAAATATTTTAAAATGCATTATTTAAAAGCTTATAAAAATATATGTATAACCGTCACTTAGGAGGTCTTTCAATTAATTTGTTGCTTTGTCAATTATCACTTTTAAAATATCAGTTTTCATATAATTCTATGATATCAACTTTCCCATAATTCTGTGATCTTAATGTTTGCTGCTTGCCTATTAATTAAATTTTGCTTGTATTTACATATGAACATTGCCTCTTTAATTTTCCTTTTATTATTATTTCTTTCAGTTTCCAATATCTTTACATTGTTATAATTAAAATCAAAACCATATATGCATGATTTATTATGGTCATAAAAGACAGAAGCCGATAAATTATCATTATTTTTAAATTTTTATTTTTTTATTTTGAACCCTTTTAAATAACAATAAGTGTTCTTTTGTTCTTTTTTCCAATGTGCACCTCGATTCACCTTTATATATCCACAGCATGACCCACATGTCCATTTGTAAATGATACTTTTTTTTTCTGTAAATAAAGTTTTATCCTTTCAATTGTTTATTAATTTATTTAATGTAGGTGGTGCATAAAATGCAATATCACATATTCCTTTATAAATTATATATATTATATATATATATATATATATATATATATATATATATATATATATATATATATATATATATATATATATATATATATATATATATATATATATCAAATAAACAGGCAAATTTATTTAAAAAAATTATAAAGGAATATGTGATATTGCATTTTATGCACCATCTACATTAAATAAATTCATAAACAATTCAAAGGATAAAACTTTATGTACAAATAAAAAAAAATGTATAATTTACAAATGTACATGTGGGTGTGGCTGTGGATATATAGGTGAATTGAGGTGCACATTGGAAAAAATAACACTTATTGTTATTTAAAAGGGTTCAAAATCCATAACAAAATTTAAAAATAATGATAATTTATCAGCTTCTGTCTTTTATGACCATAATATATCATGTATATATGGTTTTGATTTTAATTATAACAACGTAAAGATATTGGAAACTGAAAGAAATAAAAATAAAAGGAAAATTAAAGAGGCAATGTTAATATGTAAATACAAGCAATATTTAATTAATAGGCAAACAGCAAACATCAAGATCACAGAATTATGGAAAGTTGATATTATAGAATTATTGGGAAAGCTGATATTTTAAAAGTGATAGTTGACAAAGCAACAAGTTAGTTGAAAGCACTCCTAAGTGACAGTTATACATATATTTTTTATAAGTTGTTAAATACTGTATTTTTAAATATTTATAATAAATTTGCATATATATATATATATATATATATATATATGCAAATTTATTATAAATATTTAAAAATGAATATATATATATATATATATATATATATATTCAAAACAATATAATAATTAATACAGTAAACAATATTTTAAAAAGAAATATATACTATAATTTAATAGAAGTACTTTCAACTATCTAAAATCTTGTTTACTGCATTAATTATTGTATTATTTGAATATATATATATATATATATATATATATATATATATATATATATATATATATATATATATATATATATATATATATATATATGAAAAGAAAGTTACTGTTAAGGTTTGCTATTACAGGTATTCTGGATAGGTGCCAAAAATATCGAATGTAATTGTGATGCACTGTTCCAGTAACTGCTTATAGCGTCTTACTAAAAAAAACAACAAACAAAAAAAACAAATGAAATAACCTGAATTCTTTTTTATTAATGATCTAAAATTATGTTTAAAAGCACTTATACCTATAATTTGAAGATTTTGAGATGTTTAATATTTTTGGTGAGTATTTAATGTTAGAAAGAGGGTGGCTTGTCAAATAAATTTAACTTTAGTTTAAGTTGATTCCAGTTTATTTTATTTGTCTGCAGAACAGTATTCATATTTGTTTAGATAATTATCTGGTTTATTTGCTTATAATATTTCAATCCATAGTGTAAATATTGCAATACATTTGGAACATTATCATAGAAACTGTTATTTTAATCAGATCAGTTTAGTACATGTAGTACAGTTATGGATGTTCATGTATGCTTGTGCTAATTTTCAGCATCATTTTATATTCATGTACTTCATTGTACTACCAAATATTATGTGTCATAGCTAAGTATTTGATTTTATGACAAATAGTTTGAATAACCAGCTTAAACACAATTTAAATAAAATAATGGATCACTGGACCAGTGGATTATTAAGTCACAAGTACACCATTAAAATTTTTATTTGCTAAAATAATTATCATTCTTTTTTTTTTTTAATTTGTTACTTTACATATGTTATTCTTGGTTCAATTTATTTAATTTTTTTTTAAAGACAAAAACGTTTTTTTACCTTTTTTTTTCAAGATAGAAATTTTGTTACATATTTTGTAATTAATTAAACTCAGTGCAATGGGTGGTGCAATTTTATTTTTAGAGTTTTGAACTTGCAAATGACCTTGTATTACTGAAAGAACAGATGTTTGGATAATAGTCAGAGATATAAAGGATTTTTTTTTCCAAAAAGTTGACATTACTTTACTTTGCTTTGTGGTTTCATCAATTCTCTTTCCCTAAAAGCTTTCATTAGTACAATTTTGTTTTTACAAGAAGATTCTTCCAGGACTCAAGCTTGAAAGTGAAAAAAACACCATTAATTTTCTGGACAAAATGCAGATGTAGGCAATGGTAAATAAGGTAGGTCTTCCTTGCTTTTTAATTTAATAGTTTAAATTCTAAAACCATTATTTCAAATGCATGTGTGCCTATCTTATAAAACTATTTACCTTCATTTTTTTTATATTACAAAAATAATGCTAATGTGTGTTTATATTTCAAATCCATTTTACCTAAATCTTAATTCTTATACTAAAGAAGTAATTGAAAAGTATATTTACATTATAAATTTGATTCAACTTGATTTAATCTCTAACATTAAAGACGTAACTGGAATGTATGGAATTTATTGTTATTATTTTCGAAAATGTATGAACTTTTTTTATTGAACACTACAGAGACTCTTTATTAATAATTTTTACTAACTGTAGAGAAATAAAGATTTAATGGAAAGTATGCTTCGATAACTTATTATAACGTGTTTTATGCTTATTATTGATAAAATATATCTAACCATTTGTATGTGGAAATAAGAAACAATATGAGTGACATATAATGGATGAATTATTGAATTATTTCTAAGTGTGCTTTAAATGAACAGGTAGAAGAGCATGAAACTGGATTAGAATTTTTTTATTCTATTGCTCTCCTCATTTGCATTTGACTTTTTTTTTTTAAAAAAATGTTATCAATAAACATATGTAAATTTAAATGGATTTTATGAACTGAGACAAGACTTGCTTTGTGAATGACTTTTGAAGATTTGGAAAAAATTCTAAAATAAGTCTAATGAATTAAGTAATAAATTACTGTTCTACTTATGCCATAATAAATGTTTATTGCCATAATGAAAATTCTCGTATGTAATATTGCCAGCGGTTTCATTAGCAATTTCTAAAAAAAAAAAAACAACAACTTTGAAATGTTATTAAATTGAATCCAAATTAATATTATTTATCTTTCTGCAGGAAATTGTTATATGCATGTCCATATTTATGATTATACACATGTTCATCATCATTAGTCCATAACTATGATATGTCATCTACAGACTATAAATGAACTTTTAATTCAGCCAAGACAAAACAATTTTAATGATTAATATTTTTTTTTTTTTGATAGCTAGGTAAAAATAAAATTTTGTCTTATGATTCTATTTGTGTTTTTTCATTTGATTATTATTTTTCTCTACAAGAACATCTCACAAAGGTATAATATGGAGAGATATTATACTGGGTAATTAGCATTATTTTAATATAGTTTTTATTATGTGCTTATATTTTTATATGTGCATGCTAGCAATAGAAGTATCCATTCATTATAAGAGATTAACATCACATTTTGAAAAGAGGTCATTATATAATATTTATTGTTTATCTTTGTGTTTTCAAGATGTTATAAATATTATTTCTTAATAATTATTTTACTCTAATTTTAAAGGTTTATGGTATATCCCTAACCAAATGCTTTATTTTAATTTTGTGCTAATGCCAAATATACTATAGAATTATTTTGTCTTTACTTTACTAAAAGTTATTTTGACTTGCTTATTTAATAATAATTAGTATATTTCCAAGTTAAAATATTATAATTGTCAAAATTGAGAGATTTACTCATTATCTTTACAATATTTTAATTAATGTCCTTATAATATTTCTTTATCATATGTCTTGTGAAATTGTTTATACATTATTATGCTTATATAGACATGCCTGAATTTAATCCAGTTATAGTATTGTTTGAAATGAAAGTAGAAATAATTTAATTTCCATCAGTTTCAGATGATGAAATGTGCCAAGACAGTGGAAAGTTTAGAGATTTATTCAAGTGTGAATTTATTATTTTTTATTATTCTTAGATTTAAATGTATTAATGGCTATGCAGTAGGAAATTATTCATGTTATATGGTATATTATCATGAATGGAGATAAGCTATTCCTTAATTTATTTGAGAATTTGCCATGAGTGTACTATATAATATATTGTTTGGGGTTGAGAAAGTTCTCCTTTAGCTTGTTGAAATATTTGTTAGCAGTATATTATATACTCCAGATTAAGTAGTTGTATTTTATGAAATATAGTATGAATAGCTGAATAGTGTATTTCTCTCATTTCCTTGGTGATGAGCCCATGTTCATACCAGTTTGCTTTCAGTTTCAGAAATTAGACTTGGGTGCTATTGTGTAGTGTTATTTAAATGATTGGAGTTCAGAAAGTTTTTTATCACTCATGTACTTGTGTGGAAATGGTTCAATCTTTTATTTGTAAGAAAGTGTAAGATAGTTTGCTGATAAGAAAGAAAATAAAGATAGAATTGATTTTTCTCACGGAACAGCTGAAGTAGAAGTAGTGTTGAAGCTTGGTTGGTCATTGTCATCATCCATATTATGATATTTATCACAATCTCATAAGTAAACTGATTGGATTTAGTTATATTAATTATTTTATAACAGATAGCATAATTCAGATGCATGCATAAAATATTATTAAGATGGAAGGTATGTATAAATCAATCATTAATGTGTAACCCTTTAATTATTGTTTCAAATTATCATTTTATATTAAATACTTAGATTTTATACTATCAACTCTCATAATGTTTCATCCTCGTTTTGAATGAGCAAGCAAAAGAAAAGAAATGTAGCCAGTTAATAGAATTACTTATTTAGATTCTGATGGATAGATTGACCTTTTAGTTTTAGATGTAAAGACCCCTTTAATATTTTTTGATTTGCATTTGAAGTAAAATGTTAAGAACTTTAGTTTATTTTATAATTGTATGGTCAGTGTTTCTTATAGGTTTATTTCTCATGAACATCTCAAATTGATTGATAGCTTGAGTGTACTGAAATAAAATACCAAATATAGAGTATTTTTATATTTAATTATATTAATGTAGTATTCTAATGTAACTATGTTACATGTTTATCATAATTGATTGATATCTGGAGTAAATTGTGTAAGTAAAATATCAAGAAGTTTAGTTTTGTGTTATTATTTTAGTAGTAGCATCATAATGCTTCTTTTATAAATCTATCAAAAAGCACTGCTAGCTGGCATATGTTGAAATAAATTACAGAAAGTTATCTTTATGGTATTTGATCTTATGTAGACCATTTAACCATTGATGTTAGAAACATCCAAAACATATATATGCATAAGTCATAAAACCAGATCTTTATTTAAATTATCTTGTAAATAAATGTTTTAATTAATTAAAACTGTGTTCAGAATTCTTGTTAGAAAGGCATTCGTGTTTTATATTTCAACACATGCACACATATTTACATATCTAATATGATTTGATTGCACTGTTTCATAATTTAATGATGAATATGTCCAAATCTGTTGATGTTGCATTCTTGATCCCAAAATTGTATGAATTGTTTATTATTTAATGATTCTCTAAAAATCTTATCATTCAGTTATTATTTAGATGATGAACTGAAATCAAATTGCACCCTATTTTTTTTCATTATCTAACTATCATTATTTTATTAGGATATTACTTCATTTATGTAATTACTTTTATAATAGTAATTAGTAGTTGTTGAAAAGTGTAGATTTAAAATTAAGCCATGCAATAAAGTAATTCCCTGAGATATTCACTTATTATTTAGATTAGATATTAATTCAGTTACTTAGTTTAAATTACAATATAATTAAAAGTTAAGTAATTTTAGATTTTATTTTGTATTTAGTGATAACTTACCATGCACTAAAGTTAATCAGCATTATATCTTTATTTAATTAATTTTATTTTATCACACAGTAGAGATTGTTCAGTACATGTGGATGATGAGAGGAGATGATGTATCGAGTATAACTTATCAAAGTAAATGCTGGCACTTGACGAATTTTAATTATTTATTTATTTTAAAACTTTAACATAAGTTTTGTTCATGTTAATGATAATTTTTCTCCCATATCTAATATACATTTTACACCCTTTAGACCCCTGTATTCCTATGTGAGTTAAGCTAATGTATGAGAGCATTTTAAGAGTCTCACTGATGATTTAAAAACTAGATCAGATTAGTAGTTTATTCAATAATTAATAAAATCGGTACCCCCAGGTGTTTGCGGATAATAAAGGTAAAAGAATTGTTGGGAGGGGGTTACAATATATATATATATATATATATATATATATATATATTGTATGCTATATATATGCTACAATATGCAAATATATATATATATATATATATATATATATATATAAATTTGTAACTTGCATTTAGCTTGCATTTTATGATCACTAGATGGGGCTTTACCAATAGCTCCTAACACACTTTTGTTTACATAAATACCGAGAGAGATAGAATTTAATATCTCTTTCATTGTCTTCACCTCCAGACCAACTGGTTTGGATCTATTTGACTCACAAAAGAGTATTGGAATGCTATCTCTCTCAGCATTTATGTAAACAAAAGCTTGTTATGACCTATTGATAAAGCTCAATCTAGTGATCATATATATATATATATATATATATATATATATATATATATATATATATATATATGTGTGTGTGTGTGTGTGTGTGTGTGAAGAATTTCATGGGTTGCATAAATAAAAGTCATATTTTGCCGTTTCATCTGTGTTAAAAAATTTAAATATTGATATACCGTCATTTCGATTTGATCACACATGTCATCTGCTGGGTGATTAAGTTGTAGTAAGATATTTGTAGAGGTGCTAGAATCACTGTTTTGAAAAAAATAACTTAAAGTTTTACTAATAGCAATAATGTTAAATTAAGAATGTTTTTTTTTTTTTTTTAGAAATCTATCCAAATAGATTGAAGTTCGCATGCATCATCTCACTTATTGATACAACCTGGCCTTTTAAGTATCTCAATGGCTTCTATCATTTTGTACTGGTAGAGATTATCACATCTCCATATGATCCTGGTACTAGAAAAATCAATTTTATGACCTGAATCTATAGTATGTAGTGAAAGTGTCAATGATAATAAGTGTTGTTTAACTGCATTAGCATGATCATCTCTCCTAACTCCAATGTGACAATTACTCATACATATGTAAGAAGTTTTACAATTTTTACATGAGATTTGATAAACACCATGAGATTCAAGAAGAATTGAATCCTTAGGCTTTTTTTATTATATTGCTGCTCTTTTGATGAGTATAAAATCCTGCATCTATATTATAACATTTTAATATATGTCCAATACTGTCTGTTGTTCCTTTTACATATGGAACACAAATCATAATTGCTTATTTATCATCTTTTTGTTTCTATTTTGTCAATTTTGGGCTTGAAATAAGGTTTTTTTTTTTTTATAAATTTATAATTATAACTGTTTGCTAATAAAACACTACTAATATGTTTTATTTCTTCTTTCAGGTGTGACTTATATGAAAAGTTAATTGCACTATTTAAAAAAATTTTGGCTACAGAAACTATCTGAGTTGGGTAATGATGATAATATATAATAATATAATATATATTATATTATATATTTAAATATAAATATTATTATATATATATATATATATATATATATATATATATATATATATATATATATATATATATATATATATATATATATATATATATATATATATATATATATATATATTAGTAGTTACCATGTTGCATCTTATAAATGGTATCTTAGTTCTTTATTTATATTAATTTATTAAGAAAGAAGGGTGAATGCCGCATGGTGTTATTTCCTATTATAAAAGTGCACCTTGTCTATGAAAGGGTGTGTAGTATAGAAGTGGCCACTCTAATATTTGGTAGTGATTTGGTTTTGTATGCAGCAGTTATATTTTTAATTGATGTGAGATATGTTATCTGTATGTGTCAAAATTTATTTTTTTTGTGTTGAAGTGCTGTAAATGGGTATAGCATGTATTGTGGTGTTTCTTCTGCTGGGAGAGACAGTCTGCTAAAAGGATCTGTTGTGAATTATATTTTCTTGTAATGCATAAAATAGTTTGTTGGCATGGCAATGAGATTTAATTTTAAAGTAAAGTCAAAAAATTTTGGTTCCAGAGCCATTTTTTTGTATTCTTTTAGAAAACTTTTGTTGTTTATCCCTAACATTGGTGTTACAACATCATTGTTATTTATTTCATTTGTGAGATCATAGATATTCCAATATGTATAATTGTTTTTGTATTGTTCAACTATGTTTGCTGTGACTTTAAATTCATAAATAAGTGTTGATATGTATGACTCAAATTGGAGATGAACAATCAGTTGGGATGATTTGCAAAAAGTGTTTTAGTTTTGTGAATTGCTGTAATGTGGTAATTATGAAATTCCTTTCTTTTTTGATATGAAAAATGTTGATATTATGTAAACCTAGACCAATTTAGTGAGAGTTGAATGATACTTTTTGTTGAAATTGGTACTGCTTTTTTACCATAGTAGTTGATTACAGATGTTGTTTTATTTTTAACTTTTGATTTAAAAACTTTTGAGAAAGACACAATCAGTAAATAATAAAGTATTTTTGTTATCATGAGCTGATTTATAAGCTGTACTTTTGAAGATTTAGATACGTATGTTTTTGATAAAGGTTTTTTATTTGTTTGGCCTCTTCCATTAGTTTATTTTGTATGTGGCATCTTAGTCCTGTAAGACCCATATGGAAAGGAAAACTGAGAAAAAAGTTGGTTTTGATTGGTATGTGATTTTGCAAGGCTTTCCACTAAAGAGCGACCATGGAGATGTTTTGTGGGCTTGAATTTTAATTTGCTTTGCATAGTAATGTTATTGAGAATATTTTGCAGTTGGGTGATTTGTTTTTTTGATTATAAAAAAAGCAATAATATCATTTATATATGCTAAGTGTGGTCTCTGTTCTGTAGTGCATGGTATCTGTATTCCAGTAAAAACATGTTCTATTTTTTCAATGAGAAGATTAATGTATTGTAAGAATAGTAATGAGCTGAGAGGTGATCCTTGATATATAGATTGTGTAGGAATAAATGATAGGGAATGTCTTCCATTTATGCATATATGGATTTCACAATTTAGAAGCAAATTTGGTATTAGGTATTTATGAGTTTTGGGTATAAATGTGTTATTGAGCATTTCAAGAAGTATAAATATATCTATTGAGTTAACGTCTGCCTCAATATCTAATTGTACAGCTATGGGGCTATTTATTTTTTTCTCATTGATACTAGAATTGTTTTAAAGAAAAGAGCTGCTTTTGTTGTTGATGAATTTTTATTGCAAATTAGTATTTTGAAATAAGCATTGTTATGTGTGGTTTGATTTCTTGCTTTATGATCTTTTCTATGATTTTAATCAGTAATGGTCCCCTGGATAATGGCCATAAATTAGTTAGTGAGAGAGTAATGTTTTGTTTTGTTGAAAGGAACAATTGTAATTGGATACACTCTTTCCATGTACTGTATTTTTTGTGTTAGATGGTTTGCTATGTTGCATAAATATTTTGCAGTGCATTGAGTAATGTGCTTTAAGATAAAAGCTGGAATTCCAGGGTTACCTGGGTGCATGAATTTAGTATAATTTTTAGTTTTTCTATGAAGACATTTGTGGTATAAAGTGTTTTTGTTTCTATTGGGCCAAATCGATCTAGTGCAAATGTTTGTAGTTGTCTTGTTTGGAGTTTTTGCTTTTAATATTGGAATATGGTCAAAATCATATTGTGACCTGCAAATGTTTCTTGATTTGTGTGTGGTCTTCCAAGTGCCCATCTATTGTATTTATTTGTCCAAGTGTGTAGTTTTGTAATACATAGTTTGCTTTTTTTTAAATTTTCAGTGTTTCACACGCTTTATTGTATGCATGCGTGAATTTGTATATGTATTTTTGTGTTTGCTTTGATGGGTTAATCATGGTTAATAGTTTGTGAATTTTATCCGTCAGTGCTCGTACTTTACATAGTGGTGGTTACTTCAATACTATATGATTGATATTAAATGCAATAATGTTTATAAATGCTATATATTGTTGTATGGGATTGAGTTTCATTTTTTTTAAGTTTGTTTGTCATGATGTAGGTTTCTGAAAAAGTTAATTTGGATGTGTTTACTGGTAGTAGAACTGTAACTGTTATTATAAACAGAAGAGTTAATGTTTGGATATCATTGAAGTTCATTGTTATTATTTGTGCTCAGTGATCTGAGGGAGCAGAGAGTGTAAGTTTTATTGTTACTAGAAGGTGAAGCATTGGTGAATAAAAACACAAATCAATTAGTGAAGTGAATCGGCCATTGTAAAGGAAATTGCATTTTCTGTTAGGAAACCATGTGCATTCATGACTGGTATGGATATGTTATAAAGCCATCACTCTAAGACTTCCTTGTATGTTGTGTTAAAATCATCGATTAATATAGTTAGATTTCCTGTGTTTGCAAGCATGGAATTGATGTTTGCTAAAATGGTATCGATTTTGTTGTGTTGTATTGGCATGTAGATAAATATTATATTAATAATTATAGTTTTATGTTGAAAAGTTGTAATAAGCATATATATATACATATATATATATATATATATATATGCTTATTACAACTATATATATATGTTTTTTCAGTATATATATATATATATATATATATACTGAAAAAACATTTTGTGGTAATAATGATAGCGGAACCTACTGAGAAGGGTGATGAATCTGTTGAGCAGGCACAAAATCCTTCTTTATTTGGATATTTACTTGGTTCTATTTTGATCCATTGTAATTTTTTTATTACATTAATCCAAGTATGTGTGAATGTGTATTTCTGATCCATAGTTTACATTTATTAATTTTGGCAATTGAGTTCAGACCTTTTACATTAATTGCTCCAATTTTAAGTAAAATTATGTTTAAGTATTGTTTGTAGCTGTGTGTTTGTTATTCGGGTTGTTGTTTGTGGTTGACCTTGAGCATCTTGATAATTTAGTTCTATATTCTCATCTGATGTACTTTTTATGTCATCTAGCTGTGAGTAATATAATTGTAATAATGTTCTTGTCCGTTCTTGGTTAGTTGGTGTAGTTAGTGATGGGTTTGATATGTGTTATTTCTGATTGCAAGTCTTGTTAGATCTATTTTTTCATTATTTATACACTTATTATTTGTTGTCAGCTGTTTATCTCGTATTTGATTTTTGCTTTTATTTATTTTAATTGATATGTATAAAAGCATTGTATTGTTATTATAATTTTGATTATTATCATTTTTATTAGTTATTTCAAGTTTATTTTTTTGTTTTTATTCTGGTTGTTTTGATGTTTTTGTTTCTTCAAATTAAATTTCATTATAATTATTTTGGGTGGCCTGTTTTGCTGTACAGTTGATTGCTAAGTGTCCTCGATCTTTCTATGCAAAACATCGTGGTCTTAGTCCATTTATATAAAGCGTTAATACTGTGTCTTGATCTATTATTTGAGTGATTATGTTCTCTGGTCAATGTTATATATATATATATATATATATATATATATATATATATATATATATATATATATATATATATATATATATATATATATATATATATATATATATATATATATAAAAAATATGAAATAATAAATTTAACGGATTACAAACTATTACAAACAATCCTTAAATACATAGAAGTACTTTCAGTTAATTTCTTAATATATAAGTGCTAAAAGAGAAAGAATTAAAAATTTCTATAGGGTTACCTTATTTCCATTACAATTTGTTTTGATCTAATGGCTCAACTCATTGGAGAGATAACACTCCAGACACTAGATGTAAAAGGTCAACTCAAAAGTCACTGACTTACAAATGACATAGTTTTATTAGTCTGGATACAGTTCAGTTTCACCATATATTAATATCATCAGCAATATAACATCACAAAAGTCTTCAAGTTTGGACAAAGTTCAGTTTTACCATATAATAATATCTTCAGCAATATAACATTGCAAAAACATTCAAGTTGTATTTATAAAATATATAATAAAACAAGACACAAATTATATAACTTGGTTTTAAGCTTGTAATAAATTGTTCACATAGAGATAGCTGTTACCACTAGCTCCAATCAAGCTCTTATTTATAAGTGAAAAAACAAAGAATTCAAAATATCTATTGGGATGACCTTATCCTCATACCGATTGGTTTTGAGCTTGTGGCTCACATTAGTAAACCGCTAGGAATCCAGACACTAAATCTAAAAAAATACCAGCACAGAAGTCAGCACTTATCTAATGTGTTACTATCAATTTAAAAACCGAAATTTTTCAGAAAAAATAATAATCTTTAAATTCAGTCCTACAAACCAGAAAGTCATATCGGTCTGAACTTCATTTAGTTTAACCATATATTAATAACTGCAGCAATATAACATCAAAAAAGTCTGCAAGGTTACACTTTAATAATAAAACAAGACACTAATTGTGTATCTTGCTTTTAATCTGTATAAAAATATTTACTACAGAAAGCTTATCAGTAGGTCCAAACAAGGTTTAATTTATAAGTGTTGGAAGAGAAAGAATTCAGAAACATTATTGAATGTCTTAAGCTCAGACCAAATAGTTTGAGCTTATGGCATCACACATTAGAGAGCTAAGCCTCCAGACACTTGATCTAAAATATCAACTCAAAAGTCAGTACTTATTTAACATGGTACTATCAATTTAAATACCTGAATTCTGAATTTTTCAGATACATAAAGTGATAATAACACAGGAGATAAGTGCTGATATTGAGTTTATGTCTACATCTAGTATCTGGAGTACTAGCTCTACACTGAGGTGTGCCATAAGCAATAAATCAATTGGTCTGTAGATAACAAAATACTAACAGAGATTTTTATTTCTTTCACTTTTGTCACTTATAAATTAAAGCCTGATTGTATCTTGCAGTAACCTACTTCTAGTGCACATTTTATAAGAAGATTAATTTGCAATATATGACTTGTTTTATTAGATATTATAAGTACACCCTTGAAGGCTGTCACAATGATAAATTGCTAAGTTTATTAATAAATGGTGATACTGGACTGAATTTAGACCCATATAACTATCTGGTTTGTAAGGCTGAATTTGGAAACATTTACATATCTGAAAAATTCAGGTTTTCAAATTTATAATAATGTATTTTATAAGTCATGACTTAAGTGTTTGTATTTTAGGTCTAATGCCTTGAGACATACAATTCTCCACTGACCTGAGCCATAAGCTCAAAACCCATTGGTCTGGGATAAAGACATTCCAATAAAGATTTGTAATTCTTTATCTTTTGTCATTTTTGTAAACAAAAATATACACTTGTTTGGTAGTTTTTTGGTAAAACGCCATCTATTGATCATAAATACAAGTGATACCAAGTTACATGATTATAACTTGTTTTTGTTTTTCATATATATATATATATATATATATATATATATATATATATATATATATATATATATATATATATATATATATATATATATATATATATATATATATATAGAGAGAGAGAGAGAGAGAGAGAGAGAGAGAGAGAGAGAGGAGAAAGAGAGAGAGCTTTCCAATAGCTCTAATCAAGCTTTATGTTATAAGTGCCAAAAGAGAAAGAATTCAAAATTTCTATCTAAAGTCCATCTCTCCAGAAAAATTGTTTTCAAGCTTATGGCTCATCTCATTGGAGTGTTGGGACACTAGGAACTAAATCTAAAATATCAATTCAAAAGTCAGCACTTATAAAACATCTTAATATAAATTTGAAAACCTTCACTTTTCAGATACATAAATGTCTTCAAATCCAGAACTATCTAGTTTCTAAAGTCCTAGCACTTTACTGAGGAAAGCCATAAGCTCAAAAACAATTGATCTGGAGATAGGGAATTTCCTATAAAGATGTGATTTTTTTTTCAGCTGTTATAAAATAAAGTTTGATTAGAGCTGCTGATAAACTCCAACTAGTGATCATTTAAATACTAGCTTAAAAACGATTTATAAAATTTATGAGTTGTTTTATTAATTATTAGAAGTGTACCTTTGAAGGCTTTTGTAATGCTACATTGAAGAGGCTATTACTACATGCTGAAACTGAGCTGAAATCACATCCATATATCTATTTGGTTTGTAGGGCTGGATTTGAAAACATTTATATGTCTGAAAATTTCAGGCTTTCAAACTTATAATAGAATGTTTTATAAGTGCTGACATTTACGTTAGTATTTTAGATTTAGTTTCTAGAGTCCCAGAATTCCTCTGAGGTAAACCATTAGCTTGAAACCAATTTGTCTGGAGATCAGGAACATTCCAATAGAGATTTAGAATTCTTTTTCTTTTGGCACTTATAAAATAAAGCTTGATTAAAGCTATTGGTAAGCTCCATATAGTGATCATTTATATGCAAGGTTAAAAGCAAGTTACAAAATTTATGACTTGTTTAATATATATATATATATATATATATATATATATATATATATATCATAAATATTTATATATATATATATATTGTAACAGGCACAGACAACGTTACATTGTTTTTTTTATTATTAAACATGAAGAAAATAAAAGTTCGCAAATAAAACTTTTTTTTAAGAATTAAAAATTGAAAATTAAAAAATCTATCTTAAACTCGTATATATATCGTATATATATATATATATATATATATATATATATATATATATATATATATATATATATATATATATAATCGCACAGATAAAAAAAATATTAAAATAAAACTTTATTAAAAATAGAAAAAGTATTTTAAAAGCAAAAACTTAAAAAGATTTAATTGAAGATAAAAATATTGTCTTCAAGAATGTAGATAAATTAATTAATCTTTTGTAAAATGGAAATGATTATTTTAATTAGTAAGTTAGCCCTTGGGCATTTCCAATGTATAAGCAATGGTCAGATAGAATAGGAAAAACAATAGGAACACAATGGCCAATGAAAGAAATCCATTGGGGAAATCGGACCTCAACAGAAGGATAATCATCAGCAATGATGTAATGTCAAATAAATCCTTAAAATTAATATAAAAGGAAAAGTTTGGAAAATATTAGGGTTATTACGAGAGGACAGATCCATGTTAGTGTGGAGTTGAAAGAGGGGATTCAAGAGACGCACTCTTCAAACTCTTCAGCTTTGTTAACAAACAAGAAATGACATCATTTTTTCTACATTAAGGACCAGCTACAGTAAAAGACCTCCGGATAAATAAAAAAACAATGGCTAACTGGATACCAATTTCTACAGGATGAAGTGGGAATTCCCTTTTCGAAATTACAAACAACTACAAAGTATGGACCTTTCAAAACCATAAGAACTTTAGATAATTCATGAACATTAAATTAAAAACTTTCCATATTTAAAATAATTGAAATAGATTCCTATCTGACCAAACTAAATTATTTATTCATTAGTTATAATTTTATTTGATGTATTTATTTTTTGTAAAATCATTTCCATTTATTTATTTTTGTTTTTTAAGTTTTATTTATGATTTCTATTTTTTGTTAAATTAAATTATATAAATGTTAAACTTAAGTTGGGCATGAATGGCTATATAGATTTGTAAAGTTATATTAGGAGAGGGTAATCTTGGGTTATTTGTTTCATAGTTGAATTGGGTCAATGGATTGGATATATTGGTGTAATTAGTAGATGTAGTGTGAGGTTCGCTATGGGCAGAATTGCTTTATATGCTACACACTTTCTTTTTGGCATATGGAATGTAATTCGTAAATCAGCAAAATGACCACAGTCCTTTCCTATGGAGTTTATTTTTATTGCTCTTCTTGTCAGATAGATGTAGTATTCCTATCTGACGAGAGGCAATTTCTTCTCTTAACCTTTTGTGCTGATGTATTTCTTATTACAATGAATGCATCGATATATCAGATGAATTGACATTAGTCTGACTGCAAACTTTTGGCCTAAGGTTAAATAAGGATAGAATATTTTCTTTCAAATGCAAATGTTTGCAGTCTATTCATACTCGACACTCTAAATAAAAATGCATTAAACTTAAGGTGGGTAAGGAAGTTGCATGGATTCATTATCGGTTAATTATGTTTTTTTGTTTTAATATTTGATCAAAATATATAGACATTCGGTAAATAATGCTACCTTATGGTGAGTATATAAAATATATTTATTTGGATGTGTTTTAAGTTACTGGTGTCAATGCGGTATCTTATGATGAATACCATTGGGTTTTTTTATTCCCTATGCAAATGACAGTATCAATGACTGTATTTTGATCATTTATGTTTATTTTGAAATGTTTTTGACCGTGTAATCTATGTAACCGATCTATACTCAACATTATAAAACAAACTTTTATATATCCATGTATGTGAACTTATAATAGTATATAAATTAAAATGTAAATTAAAATCTAAAATAAAAGATAAAAATAATGTTAAATGCTAAAGTAAACATATTAAAATGATAATGCTAAATTATATATATATATATATATATATATATATATATATATATATATATATATATATATATATATATATATATATATATATATATATATATATATATATATATATGTAAATAAATGTTTTGTATGTTAATTACTGGCAGTGGCTTATTTTATTCTTTCTTAATATTAAATATATATTCTCAGATAAGAATTTATAGAAATAAAATTTAAATCTCTGCTACTCCCTGAGCTAGTGACAATAGGCTAATGACCACAGCTAAATATATTTTTTAACCTACGTATCTGCCTACTTTATAAATTTTTCTAGGTTCAAATGCCTAGATGGTGCCCTTGTAGTGCAGATTACGTTATGTCCCCGTTCTCTGGATCGTTATAATATATATATATAATTGCTTATTTGTAAATACAGTAATTAAATAATTAAAAATTATCCACTTTTGAATGCTTTTGATTATCCTAGTAATCTTTGTCAATTAAAACTTTAAAAGACTAACCTTCTCACAATTCTGTGATCTTGCCATTTGTTGCCTACCTGTTAATTAAATCACATTTATATTAACATAGCTTTTTTTTTTTCTTTTATTGTTATTTTTTTCAATTTGCAATATTTTTACATTATTAAAATTGAAGTCCAAACCATAAATACAAAAATTATTATAGCTGTAAAAAACAGATACTGAAGTATTATTATCTACTACACAATTTTGTTTCGATTTCTGAACCAATTTTAATTATACCAAGTTCTCTTTAGTTCCGTTTTCCAATGTACATCTCGCTTCACTTTTATATCTATATTTTTGATTGATGTGTTGTCTATAGTCTATTTACCAATGTTAAGTAGTCTTTTGTTATGTAATGTTATATTTCTTGTTAAAATGGATGTACACATCAAAATACATGTTTAAGCAGTCAGAAATGTAAATATATGAAACTGTCTTAAGGGAATCTATTTTAGAGTGTGACATCTCTTCATGGAAACAACCTATACTGATTTATTTTTGATTCAGGATTAGACCACTTACATTATTTTCAAATATTCATAACATGCTTTTTTAGCATTTAATCAAGAATTAAGTAAGTATTAATTTTTATCAGAATGATTTCAATAAAATATTATTATCCATATTGTACTAGAAGATTTATTGTAATTTAACATAACATGGTTTTTTAAAATATTTTCTTCACTAATTTAATTATTTTCTATATGGATATACAAATATTTGAAATACAGGCACTCTTTACATACCTGGAGGGAGACTAATTGTTTACAATTATAGGGGATATAGAACTCAGTTTTTCAAGTATCCTTCAACTATCAATACTATATCATACTGCTGATACTCATGACCACATACATGTAGAAAAGATAAATGTTTACCAATAAAAGTATTTTGTGCTAAACCAGGCCTTGATGTAAACATAGGCATGGCAATAATATTGGCATCAGCAAGAAATTTGGACAATGGTATAGATGGCTAAAGTGGTGCAGTTTGAAGTGGATTGAAGCCTGTTTATTAACGTATGAAGATTTGCTACCTTAGAATAACCTGAGAAATGAATATATATATATATATATATATATATATATATATATATATATATATATATATATATATATATATATATTATAGTTTCTTGTGAATGTTAAATGGAGATTTTTATAAGCATCATATTATTATTATTATTATTATTATTATTATTATTATTATTATTATTATTATTATTATTATTATTATTATTATTATTATTATTATTATTATTATTATTATTATTATTATTATTATTATTATTATTATTATTATTATTATTATTATATTATTATTATTATTATTATTATTATTATATTTGATGAAATATTAATGTGATAAAGGGTGGAGAGTTATTACAGGAATTGTTGATATGCAAGTTAAGTTGATTTAAATTGTGCTTTATGCAAAAAAAGTGAAGATTATTATTAGCAAATAATTATATGGCTGACCGATTTCAGTGAACTTAAGTCTCTATATTCATAGCCTACTTTAAAGCAAAGTTTAGCGATAATTTGTGCAAAATTTATGCAAAGTTTTCTTTCATAAAGACCATTTTTGGAGATTACAAAGCACAATTTTTTTCAGGTTATTACACAGGTATCATTTGCAATAAAGCATGCTTCCTTAATCTTTCATTTCATATCATTATGTTCAGTGCATAGTGCCTTTGCGATAGTATGTTCAAACACATGGCATGCTGTTTTAGGTGCTCAAAAATATGGATTTGTTTTTCAGTATTATTTTGAACTCTCCTGTGTAAATAACGATGTTGAAATGTTCTGGTTGTAATGTTGACAAGGGTCTCTCCATTATATGCTGCTCTATATCCATTGTTTGGGCATGAAATGTATAAACTGCTTGAGCTATTTGTTCAGAAGGTATTTTGTCTTTGGTATTGTTATCATTCTGTTGTTGAAGTTTGGGTGTGGAATCCTAGTTCGAAGAACTCAGAAAAAACTTTATAATATTTGTTAGCAATTGATGATTTGTAACACAGCAGAATATTTGGTTTATTGTTTCTAACCATGTCAGTTTGTAGCTTAATTTAAAATTGTGTAATCTTTTTCGAGATAATGTTGTGTGAAGATCCACCATTTTCCAGATCTTTAATATAATTTGTGATGTTTTTTTTTTTTTTTTGCATTCAGTTTCAAATTTACATAGTCTGTGATTTTTGTGTAGGAAGAAAGTGAGTCCAGCCAATATTTGTGAGTTGGATGAGTTTGTGTTTGGATGTATAAATCCTCAAATTTCTTATGGATTGACTATCATGGTGTAGGTAATTTGTTGTGGGTCTTTATGATATTGAATATCCAGATATTCAACATTGTTCTGGAGGTTTTCTGGTATGCAGTTAATTATTAAGGAGGTTTGTGTTTGCAGCTCTTTTTGAATATCCATTATTATTTGTTCTGGTGCCACTATGAATACCTCATCAACATAGTGCCTATTTATTATGTTTGTTTCAGTTGTGTAGTACTTAGACAGTATTTGCCTTTCAAAATGATTGGGGAATATACTATATATCATCCCACTTATTGGGAGGCCAATTGGCTATCCATTGTTTATTCTAAACTATTAACCACTAAATGTGGCTAAATTAATTTGATCCATCCATTTCAAAAATTCCACTATGAAGATCAGATATGCTTTGAGTAATTATTATGTGTAAGTTCAGCTACAATAGTGTTGATCGAGCTTTTATGGTTAATTGACCTGTATAGCTCAGTTACATCCAGTCATGCAATACTAAAGATTCTGATCTGTTTAAAAAAAACTCTGCCTACAGAGGTGTGTAACATACTGGATATCAGACAGGTTTGTAGGCAGACAATGGTGATATCCTATGATGGACTTAATAGAGGATGTAAAAGCAAATGTTATGGATAATCCCCAAATAGTCACTTTCATCAAGAAACTCGCAAAATCAGTCCACCACAAACCACTGACCCAGAATATATATGAATAGAGCACTAAAATTAAAGGCACAAATAGTTTTTAGCAGACAATATCATTTGTATTAAAGAAAATAAAGGGAATAGATTAATCCTAATAAACAGAGGAGATTATTTAAATAAAATTAATAATCAGATTTGAATTTTTAAATTTGAGAATATAGCCAATTTTAATAATAAAGTAGATAAAGAAAAAATTATAGCACTTATACTTCTCAAAAATTGTAACAAGGCCTTTTCAATGTCCCACTATTATCATATATATACATCTGCATCTATATTCCCAATGATCTTCACTAACATTAAGTTACAAAAAACTAATGCACCGTTAATATTAATTTTAGACTGCAGCAGAGCGCATTAACTCAATACTGCAAAATGATAAATCAATGGCTCCATGAAGAATAGGTTTTGGCCTACAATCTCTTAATTCAACATTTGAATTCATTAACACAATCAACCCTGAATTTAGTATTGCATCACTGGATTAACTATAAAAGCTTGATCAACATTATTCTAGCAGAACTTACAAATAGTAATTTCCCAATTGTGCAGCTGAGTTTCATAGTGAAATTTTTGACATAGATGGATAAAAATAATGTGACCACATTTAATGGAAATGGTTTAGAATGAATGACAGATTTTCAATGGGCTTCCCAATAAGTGGGATAATATCTAGTATTTTCCTCAATCATTTTGAAAGGCAAATACTGACTAAGTGCTATGCACTTGAACCAAACTTAATATATATATATATATATATATATATATATATATATATTTATATATATATATATATATATATATATATATATATATATATATATATATATATATATATATATATATATTTTTTTTTTTTATATATATATATCAATGGTGTGTACATAGTGGCACCAGAATAAATAATAATGGATTTTCAAAAAGAGCTGCAAACACAAACCTCCTTAACAATTAACTGCATATGAGAAAACTTCCAGCACAGTGTTAAATATATGTGGATATTTAAGTTTATAGAGACTCACACCAACTTACCTATGCCATGATAGTCTAGTCATTGGAAATTTGTGAATTTATACATCCAATCTTGAACTCACCGAACTCACACAAATTGGCTGCACTTACTTCCTTCCTGCGCAGAAATCACAGACTATGTAAATTAGAAGGTGACCAAAAAAAACTCACAAATTATATTAAAGATCTGGAAAATATTGGATTTTCACACAGCATTATCTACAAAAAGATTAGGCAATTTCAAACTAAGCTACAAACTGACATGGCTAGAAACATTAAACCAAGAATACCATTACATTGCATACCATCAATTGCTAACAAAATATTATAATATATTTTCTAAGTCCTTCAAACTAGAATACTACACTCTGCCTTCAACAAACAGAATTATAAACAATACCAAAGACAAAATACCTTCTGATCAAATAGCTGAAGCAGTTTATAAAATTTCAGGCCCAAACAATGGATGTAGAATAGCATAATATGGAGAGACCAATGCCAACCTACAACCAGAACAACTGAACATCATTATTTATATAGGAGAGCTCAAAACAATACTGAAAAACAATTTAATTTTTTGAGCACCTAAAGCAACAGGTCATGTGTTCAAACCTACTATGGAAAAGGGCACTGAGAACTAAATGTAATGATATGAAACAGAATATCAAAAGGCATGCTTTATTGAAAATGACAACTGCGCAATAAATAAAAAATAATCATGGTTTGCAATCTCCAGAAAATGGTCTTTTATAAAAAAATGCATAAATTACTGCTAAAGATTGCTTAAAGTAGGCTATGATAATGGAGACTTAAGTTTATTGAATGTGCCCAGTCATATTATTTTTTGCTAATATTAAGCTTCACTTTTTTGTGTAAAGCATAATTTAAAGCTTAACACCCAAAGGTGAAAGATAAAATAAATATTTTATTTCAGTTTAGGTTGATGTAAATTTATTTTATTTATTTGTAGAAATAGTGGATGGTATTTATTTAGATGGTTTTGTGATCTGTTTATTCATTGGCACACCCATCTATGTATAAGTAATATAATCAGTAAAATATGTTTAACTCATAGCCAGTCATATTTTAGTCAGGATAATTTAGTATTCATATAGCAGCATAAGTGTATGCACCTATGTCTGTATCATTTCCCAATTTCATTTATCATATTTAATTACAATATATAATTTTATACTTTACCATTAAACACTTAAAATTACAGCAAATTTCTCTAATAACAAATGTAAATATATTTCGAGTGATTAATGAATATCTATAATGGTAAATTAATTGACAAACTAAATTGTCTTATCAATTACTTTATTTACTAGATAATCAATATTTATTTATTTCATAAGTATAAAAAGATTTTTTTATTTGTTTTATTCGGTTTGTTTAATTTAGAGGTACTTGTATAATAGATAAAGATGCTGTAGGATGGCATCATTTTCATGCTAAAACTATAAAATATGAACATTCACGAGCGGTTGATTTTAATAATTTTTCTGTGCTTTTTTGTAATGCGAAAATAAAAACAAAACAAAATCGTCTTTTTATTAACATATACAATTTAAATGATAATAAATGTAAAATAAAATCAAGAAATTACAATTTGATTCGTGTTTTTTATATTGTATACGTTTTAAATTGTGTTACTGCTTTTTTTTTATCATTTTTCTGTCGGATATTTTTTTACTTGTGTTACGGCTTTTTTTTTTTTTATCAATTTTCTATCAGTTATTTTTTTTACTTGTGTTACAACTTTTTTTGTTGTTGTTTAACTAAAAAATTATAATCATAATAAAAATAAAAGTTGTTACGGTAAGATTTAGGGTTAGTTTAGGGTTAGGTTTAGGGTTAGTTTTAGGGTTAGTTTAAAGTTAGTGTTCTGTTTGTTTGTAATGCTAAAATAAAAAAATTCAAAATCGTAAGCATACTCGGACAGAAGAAAGAAACTCAAACTTTTTTAAACAACAAACAAATGTCTACTTATTAAATGTGTTTATAATATTTGCTTATTATTAAATTTAAAAAAAAAAAAACTGTACATTTGGACTTTTCTTACTGGATATTTTTCTCATACTGCTCTTTTTTACTTCAAAAATATACAGATGGTAGAATCTTCTTTGTCTCGTGAATCTTACTAACAGTGTGTTACTTGACATGTTACCTAATTGCAACTCAATAAAAACATAGATATTTAACATTTTCCCAAATAAAAGTTCAATACAGTACATTGCAAAAAGTCTTATAATTATTGTTTTAAAACATCTGAACTTTTCAATAGTTTAAAATAATAAAAAAATCCAATGAAAAAAACATTTCAATACAATTCAAATACAAACTTTCTCATCAAGCAGTAATTATTTTATAAATTGTGCAAATTCATAAAATGTAATTGCTGCTTAGCAACATACATGTTGTACTGTGACACAACATAGTGGCCTGCATTCTGTAGCACAACAAAAAAGTTGTATTATAAAAAACATGGGTTTGAACGTGAAAACCGCGACATAGAACGGCATCTTGCTGTAAGATGAGGACCTTATTTAGAAAATGAAAATTATTTTTTAAAGAAAAGATTTCTTGAATATCTGTTCTTGAATTAACTGAGTGCAAAGGGTGGAGCTAAGTCTTGGAGGATAAGGTGACCTCTTGTTGATGGAAACAAAATGTATTTAAGTGATAGTTAGTAATAGATTATTATCAATTCAGTCATTCATTCAATATCATCCATTATATTATTTGTCCATTCTGTCATTCCATCTTTCTGCATTTTTTAATTGTATTCCAGAAATCAAGTAAGTTAATCTCCAAAGTGTAAATTTTTATACATTATTTTCTTTATAAAATTCAGTGTGGGAATTCTAGCTACCCGAGAACTTTAAGAAATAATATCAGGCTAATTTATATAAAAGGTATATTTCTTCATTTTTTTTCCAACACAGTTAAACCTTAAATTAACACTATCATTTTAAAATGTATTTATATGCTGATAACTTTAATCAACTTTATTTGCCTATGTTTTCTATTATTATTATTATTATTAACCCTTTTCCCGCGCCCGACGAGGCTCCTCGTCGACATCTGAAATCACTCTAACTCAGTTCGTTTTCATACGATAAAATTCGTTAAATACGTATTGAATTCGTTTTTAAAAGTTCTGTATGATGGTGACATCTTCCGATTTATTTTAGAAGTAAAAAATAGAGAAAAAACGCATTTAAACCTAAACAAAGAAGGAACATTATTTGTGATTGGTTCTTAGCATGCTCTCAGCCGAAAAAGACATTCTGATTGGCTGGAAAGAACAAAGAAACTGCCTGATCAAAGAAAATAAAGAAAAACGCTGAGATTTTCATTTCGAATACGATTTAAATTATTATTAAATAATATTTATGGAAATTAAACATAATTTTCAGAGAGAATAATAAAAAAACAAAATTATTTTCGAAAAATATTGAAGATTTTAGTATAAATATTGAAGTTGTAATAAAAAGAAATATTTACTTTTCTATAACGTAAAAGTCGATCTTTTTGTTTACATTATAACTTTTATGTTGCCGATATTGATTATCTTAGAATAAATAAATAGCAATTTATTTTTGAAAGAACTTTCGTTGTCTTCACAACCTTAAAAATTAATTATATACTTTTTATAAATGTATCTGAGTTGAATTTAATATTATAGGCGAATATGTTTTAACAATAGGCTTTGTCTTCAGTTTGTGAGTTGGCCAATTAAAAGATTTGATTTTTATCTGATACAACCAATGATAAAATTAGCGGTTTAAGGGTTAAAGAAAAATGAAATTGCATGAACTTTCTAGTTTTTTAAGGAAATTTATGCAGGACTTCTTAACAAAACCTACCATAGACACTACATTTAAATTCTCTTCTAATTATATAAAAGTTAAGTTAAAATGTGAGGATGCAAGTATAATTTATTGTGCTATATATTTGAACTACTCCATAATAATAATTATGCTTATTATTAATGCATATAAATTAATTTATTAGTGAATGTGTGGCTTACAAATAATAATTAATTACTAGTGTTTATTATTTTATACCTATTTTAAATCAAGTGGAAGAACATTAATATTATATATTTCTTGTTCTCCTTGGTCTGTGGACTTATTATAAAAGAAAAATATATTGCTTAAGGAATTGTAGATTTTACGTGACTAATTTAATTGGCAATGGACGAAAATGATTATAATTGTGCTAACTTAAGAAGTTTATGGGAAGTCAATATTTGTTTTTTGTTTTTTTTTTTTGGAAACCTGCTAAAGTTACTGTTAAATAAATTGAAAAATTTCCAAAATTAATTAAATGATAAATATAAAAGAAATATGTAGCTGAAACTATCTATTCATATCTTCTTTATTATTATAGAAAAATATTATTTGCATGTCATAACAATGAACTCCATTAGCTATTGTTAAAAACATTTGAGATTGCTAAATGAAGTCCAAGTTGTGAATGTTTATCCTATAATAATTTTTCTGCATGTTTACTAACACATACTCATCTGTAATCATCGTCTTTGTCCTCACATCATTCAGAAAACTTTACATTTTAAAAAAAAAAAAAAACTTTGCAAGTGAATTTTTGTTTCTTTAAGATAAAGAAGAGTGAGTTTTTTTTTATTTTTCTTGTTGCTATTGATACCATGAATAGATAGATATGTTTATTATTTATTATTTATTTGCTTATTTAATTTATGTTATTTTATTCACTTCCAGAATGTCTCGGATAGCATGTTGCAAGTCGCAAAACACCAGTAAATGATCATTATTTAAATAGAATTTATTATGTTACTATATATATATATATATATATATATATATATATAAATATATATATATATATATATATATATATATATATATATATATATATATATATTTAAGGACTCGAAGAGAGCAATTGGATTAAAGAGTAATAAATGTATGAACTATAAATATTGTTATCAGAAATGGTGAAATTCACTGACAAGAACTAGTCATTTAAAAAATTTAAAACATCTAATATTTTGTCACAAACAAAAGTGTTATTTTAAGTTTGCCACTTACTTTACCGTAATATTCACATATTCTATAATTTGAAGTTATTTTCATGCTCTTATGTATACATATGTGTACATTTATTCAATATAATTAACAAATATTCAGTTTTATGATTGTTTTTTCTTTCTGTTAATTTTGGATAATGCCATATGCTGAAAGAATTGAAAGGATTTAGTGTCCTATCTCCGTGTGTGTATTTATTTTTCAATGTATAGAATGAAATATATGGAGTAGTTATGAGAAAGAAAGTTATTCATGATATGTTCTATGTTGATTGGTATTAAGAACTATCTCCCTTAGTAAATCTAAGTATTTGTCTTGAGTGAATTATATTCCTATATTGTGCATATATGTATTATAAATATGATATTTTATTAAGTTGAGTAGTATATGTACTTTTTATTCTGGTGTTGAGAATGAGTTTAACACCAATAGTTTATCTCAAAGTTAGATGGGGAGTCATTATTTGTCGTTAGATTTATTAGCAAAGAAGCTTGTTTATTCCGCATGTGATTATTTTTTCCTCTTGAATGTTTATTTTTGTGTTATCATAGAATTATAGTTTTTATGTAATGTAGTCGGAGGTTAAATAAATGGTAAGATTAAATTCTTTATGAGATATTAAAACAAAAATAGTGTTAATTTTTTGTTTGGTTTATGGCATTATATGTCTATGACACTTATTTAGCAATTCATAAGTAAACCAATAAGAGGTAAATATATTGATTTTTGGTTTAATTATAGCATAAGATGTGACACACACGTAATGCAAATAATATTGCAGACATGAGACTGTAATTCTATCAAATGTATACATCAGGAATTAAATATTTTGAATTATTTCATGCTAATTTACCACAAGCTTTAAATCATCAAATCATCAGAATGATTACTTTTAGTTTTGAATGCATGAAAAGTGTAGATATTTAAAGGAATTATTTGATTGAGCTACTTAAGGTTACTCTCTTGACAACCAAAGGTATTAATTTGTTTTATCCCAATAATTGATAGTGTGACCTGTACAACTTGTATATTTGTGCCATAATAAGATATTTGATTACCCAGTGTTTTTTCTAATAAAAAATGATTTTAGAGTTAATTAACAGCCTAAATGTATTCGAAGTTAGAATATGAGAACATCATTGTATTTGTTAATTCATGGCTTGTAAATGTGTAGTCAATAAATGATAAAACAATGTAACAAAAGGATATTAAACCCAGATTAATAAATGTATGTGTAAATTTAAGGATTAGAACAAATGGACCCAATGTGACCTAATTATATCTATTTTGATTGCAAATTCAAATAAATGCTTTATTTATTATTCAAAACTTAGTCTCCAGTTGTTTTTATATGCATTCGTATTCTAATTTCCACATTCTACATATCTATTACAAAATAAATGCACTACTTGGTAAATTTGATAATAAACATAATGAAAGCTGATAATATTGTTCTCTTGATCCAAACATTATGTGAAATACTTTAACACTTGGTAAACTTATTAAAAAAAAGGTTGCATACTTAGTTTATTGTTATACAATGAGGTGAGATTAAAAGGTACCATATTTCCTTCATTATCTAATTGCTAGACCAGTGAAACATCACCCAATTCATTCCATTATTTTTATTATTATTATAATAGTTATAAGTTATTGTGTAATATAATTTCTTTAATCAAATTATATTAAAGATTTCCTGAGATCTCATTTCCTAGATCCAAATTAATATCAATTTAGCTATTCAGATTAAGATGTGCTAGATAATGGAGTTATTCAATATCATGCTTTTATGTTAAAGTTATGTTACAGTTAATCTATGATGTGTATTTAGATGATGAAAAAAATCAAATTAAAACTATAGTTTAGGCTTGAATAAATGAAACTTTATTGATTTCTGTCATTTAGTTGATTAACAAATGAGTCATATATATTGTTTTATTCATCAATAGTATTTATTCCTTCATTTATTTATATTCTGTATATTCTTAACTTTCTATAACCCTCCACTGAGCTAAGCTATAAACCAGTCATAAGTAGAAGAGTCTCAATATTAATTCAAAGCAAAATATAATTGTTAACTTATTCTATTCATTAATAGAATTAGCGCCCTGGGCATTTGCTTGTATAATGTGTAGGATCGGGGTTGGGTGGGGAAGGTTGTAATATATATGGGTGTTTATGTGTGAGGGATTTGATAATTTGGACCAACTGATGAGTGCTGCTTTAGCAAGAATTACTGATATTGGTGATTATTAATTTTTTCTTCATGTATGTGGTTGTGTGTATCAGTGGTATAAGATAGTATAGATAGGTGACATGGTTATATAATAATTTTGTTATTATTAGCTGAAGAGAATGAGAAATACAATAAAACAAAATCATCATTCAAAGTCTAAAATTCATTCTTTATTTTTTTTTTTTTAAATTTTAATATTTATAATATAACATATTTAGATTTGACATTCAGTTTATTAAAAGAAGAAGAAAAATATTTTTATTTCAGAAGACAATGTGTGAAATGTTACAAACTATGATACACTTTCACAATCTAAATTCAGTTGGAATTTTATTAAGATCTCATTACTAATTTTTAAAACATTAAGCTTTGAATCTCAATTTAATTAGGAATGCACTTTCAATAGTAAAAAGGCAGATGCAAATGAAGTAACGTGATCAATTGAAATTCTTTATGCTATCATTTTAATGTGTATCCTGTTGCCCTATATAAGTCAATATGGGTAAAATAATAAGGTGTTTTGTTTTATCTTGTCAAAGATGCTATTTTGTTCTTTGCACTGAGAGTATTTCACATGCACAATTAATTAGTATTGAGTCATTAATCTGATCAATATATACTATAAGGCACTAAGAAAGTTGTATATTTACTGAAATGAATGAACAATTTATTATTTATTTCATTAATATTTTTATTGCAAACACAATGATATGCAAATATGGTTTACAACAAAAAAAGAGATAAAATGAGGTTCAAGAAAGAAAGCTTTTGTCACAAAAATCAGTTTACTTTTCAATTGACAAGAATAATATATTACATAGTTCAAATCCCATAATATCATTATGCTTTGTGAATAAAAGAGAAAGGCACTACTAACAGTTAACTACATCTTGTCTAGAACACTCTTGAATGAAACTTTGAATAACTCCGGCTGAAATAAAAAAAGGAGGTATATTTAAATGTGAGCTAAAAATTACAATAATATTTTCACCCTAAACTGACTTTTAATATTTGTCAGAAAAAAGTAAATTACAATTATTGTGTTTTTGTGTGATTTATAATTACCTGTTGTCAACTGTATTTTAACGAATGTGAATGTGTAAATAATGTCTGTTATTCAGATATTATTTTGAATAAATTGTTAGCCTAAAAAAAGAAATAAATGAATTCGTAATAACTTTTCTACATGTTAATATTTAAAAAAAAAAAGTTATTACATGTAACATATGTATGTTAAGCTCACGGCTTTTATAATAAGTTATTAATTTGAGAGAAGAAAGTAAAGAAATAATAATAATTAAGTGAATTCAATGTACACATATAAATTATCTATGTCACAAATACTATATTTAAATTGTTACTATTTCCATTAATATCATTTTTTCATGGTTAAACTTATATTTGATTACTAAAAATTACATTTTACATAGATGAATTTATTTATGCACAGTTGTTTGTTCAATGTATAATAGTTTACATATGTTTACATCTTTATGTGATAATCCATTTCTGTCAGTTTAATCAATTTCAGAATATGTTATCCCTGTATCAATTGTAGTTTGGACAAAAATTTCCACTTCTTATAAACATTTTATAGAATATTTATTCAATTACAATTAGGAACAAATAGCAATCCACTTATAGTTATTATATAAATGGTTATACTTATCATTATGACCTCAAAATAACATTTTCTTTGTGATTTTGGGGATAAGGATAACATTGATATCTATTCCATATTGAACATATGCATTTATATACTTTAAAGACGTGAGGCAAAGAAATATTATATTTATGAATTCATATATGTGTAGAATTATATTTAAGTTTATTGAATTCAGGATTATAGTTATGACGAATGTGTTCATTATTTATGAATATATTAAAACTATGATGTATAAAAGTAATGTACGTCTTTAAAGAAATAATTGTATAAGAATTAATGATTACTGCTACATGATATGTTAGATGTATTTAATAAAAGAAATTGCAGATCAATTTGTAAATATTCTTGTAAACAAATTATTATTATCAGATTTGTTACTTTCTGTACATGTAAGTTTCTGTCGTTTACCATCATTCATTAAAAAAAAAAAAAAAAACGTATGTTCTTCATGATGTAAAACAACATTACAAATGGTGTTGTATAATAGTTGCATTATTATAATGAATAAAATATTGTTTTACATGCACATATGCAAATTTATTTAATGATGCTCATAGCCAGGTGAGATCCATATAATTTATGTAAAACAATATAGAAATATAATTTAATGAATGTGCAGAGATTAAAAGATTTAACTTCTGATCATATGTTTAATGTTTCTATAGCTGACTTTTGTTCAAAGCATGACGATCAAATAAGAAAGATTAAGGTGACATTTTCAATTCTCTAAGATATCGATGCCATCAATTAAAAAGACCCCCACCCCAAAAAAAAAAAGATTTCAAAAGTACTAAGCTTCAAATTTTTTTTTTTTTTCATATTTCAAATCCAAACTTGTTTACTCATTAAATGTTTAACATTTACCTATTCATTATATTATCACAGCTTTACAAGGTTTAATTTTTTTTTTGTTTAGAAATAAATAACATGTAAACAAATGACCTACACTAAGTCTGAAAGTTACATTATCTATTTCGTTATTTCATCTAATATTGAATAAGCATAGAATGAAAATTTATAATAAATGACCATAGTTATAATATGAATGTAAAAGAAGTAATGTGATCAATTTAAAATATTCATGCTCTAATTTCCAGGTGCTATAGAGGTGCTTTGGATTAATGAGTATGGATAAAAAGATATAAAGACCCATGCTTATCTTTGTTAAGACTTTATTTTTCTCTTTGAATTGTGAGTATTTCACTTAATCAATAGGCCAGCATTGAGATGATAATCTAATTAGTATATGTATTATTTTACTATGATTATCTTAAAACTACAATCTAATTAATAAATCTAATTAATAAAAAAAAGTTTGTAAATAAAAAAACCTATTTTTTAGTTATTTATAGCTATTCATTAAATTAATAGAATATTTAGAAAGTACAGGGAATTTTATGTTGAATTTCTAATTGTTTTAATATTTTTTTTTTTTTTATTGGAACTTACTTATGGCTAGAGTGTTACATTGATCCAGATATTTATCTTTAAACAAACAAGACTGGGAATGAAGAATGAGAACGTTGTTGATGTTTTCATATAAATAACTGAAAATCGAAAACCCCACACATAATATATTTCCAACCATAACACCTGATATATATATATATATTGTGCACTTTTTATTAGCTCAGTCTATTCTAAAATAAAATTTTGGTGTATAATTTTAAAATTTTCAAATCCAATAATATTTACTTATTAATAGAAGACAGTCATGACGTATTAGATCAAAGGATTTAAACTCGGTTTTAGCTAATGGAAATTTATAAATGATCTTAACTCAAGATACACATAGATAATAACCATAGAGTCGTATATATGCAAATGGATGGACAAGTAATATCATTTAGAATTTAAAATCAGTGAAGTTTAACTTGTAATTTTGTAAACAGAATGCGTCACAGATACTAATAATTATTGTTAGTGCGCATTTGATTTTAAAAATAGAAATTATTTATCTTCAAATCTTACTATATTTTAAAGTAAATAAATAAGGTTTAATTTTACAAAATACTGATTTAAAATCAAAACAGTAAATTCTATCTTTATTTAATTTCTAAAAATATTGTATTTCAATATTTTTTTTAAAAAAACAAAAAATCGGTCATTTTAAAATGATAAACCAAAAACTTTCAAAATAAATGTTTGTTTCATAGAAAAAAGTGGGAAAATAGTAGCCAATCAAAGAGTTTCAAACAATCTTGGAATATGAAATTCAAGAGAGTGGGGGGGAGGGGGCTTCTTGATCGAAAAGTATAAGTAACTAAGTTTTTTTTTTTCTTGGTGATATTTTTTTTTTTTTAAAAAAAAAACAAAGTTGGATTAAAATTCCTAAAACCTTATGATTTGCAACTCTACATCTGGGCAATTCAATAATTGGAATTCCCAATAATCTCTTGAAAATTAATAAGTATTGAAGAAATAATCGGAGATGAATAATCAACGAGATGAATAATCAACGAATATATTCATGGAAAAATAACAATAATTGTGCCATAGGGAAAATTAACTGCAGTATACACAAAAGGAAATAAATAAACACCGTCAATATCCAGTAAGGATAGATAAAAGAATAGTAAATCTCTTGGAAACATTTAAGTATATATATATTTAAAATTCAATGGAACTAAATTAGTAATAAATGAAAAGTGTTCATTATTATTCTGGATGTATATAAAATCTTAATTACAATGTGAGATAGAATTATTTATTTGGAGCCAAAAACGTGACACGACACATTCTTAATTGAAATCATAAGTGTGCCTTTTATTATAGAGATAAATATGTATCATCTAAAATAAGTAAGGCAAGCCACAAATAAATTTTTATTACTAAACAAAGAACAAAACGAAGGATTATTGTTGCAGTAACTCAAATACCTCGCGAATCTTCGGATAAGCAGAATCTTCAAAAAATAAGGAAAAATAAAAACGTTCTAATAAGTTTATGGAGTGTATAACAACTAGAAAATTTAAAAGTGTTCTTATACTTTAGGTGAGAGTTTAAAAGAGAACTTCTTTCTAATGTTGGTATTTATATTATTAATCTATGATTTGTTAGTATAATAGGGGAGGGGAAGAGAACTAAATCATTTAATATGGGATTAATTCAAGTGTTGTTATATTAATAGTTATTTAATAATTCGGTTAAGTTTAAAGATTTTGAATCCTTTAAATAAACAAATATACTCGATATTTTCGTATGAAAGGGTATTTAAAATGCTATATACATATTCCAAAGAGCAGGTTATATTTACATGTACAAATGGATAAACTAAAAAACAAAGATTTGGTTCTTATGTGAAAGATAAAAGTAGTAATTTTGTTTGCTTACCAACCTCCATAATTATAACCCTATGTTCTCATTTATTTTTTGTATTGTTACTTAATCATCAAGTACTCCTATTATGTAGAGGTTGAACTAACGAACCATGAATGGAAAAAAAATGAATGTTTAATAAACTGAATATGTGATATATAATTCACATACATAGGGATAAATATTTCAACATATAATGGCAAATCATTAGTTTGTTTGATAAAAATACTCCAAAGATTAATTTTCTGTTGTTATTATTATTATAATATATATGTATTATTTTGTTATGTTATTTTAAATTTGATATTAATGGAAATATTTATTATCATTTGTAATGAATATTATTAAAATTATTGTTTTAAAAGTTTTATTAAATTCTAATTGCTGCATATCTTTTTTGTGCTCATTTTCACCACATCACACAACTTAAAATGTACAGTCAAAATTAAAATGAAAAGTCAACTCAATTTAAAGCAAATCTAACAGTTGAATAAGCATAAATCTCTTAGTAAAGATTTTTTTTACTTGTTACATGCTGCCTTGATCCCATAGGTCATTGATGACATTGCCAATTATTAAAGTGTATTTATTAATATAAAATTAAATGATACATTCGTTATTAGTGAAAGTATTAGTGTTAATCACAGTTTAGTTAATAATATTATTTTAATATTCAGTATTAAAGAACATACATATAAAGCCTGACTATGAATTTAAATTATAAGCCTTTCTTAATTTGTACACTATACATGGAAATTTGTATAATCCCTTTTGATATTCCATAGGTAGTATGAAGAATTAATAAATCAATGATTTTCCTGAGATCTCCTTATTTTAAAGTTATTCTTGTGATTATTGCCTATCTTAATTACTAAACATAATATGAATCGACGTTTATCTATAATTATCTAACAGATTAATTTAATGAGTGTTTGAATTAAAACTTAATAGTTATAAATATAAAATAATATATTAGATATTATTGGTAGTCATGAGAGTATGCAGATACTTAATAAGGAGGAGTATATGGGTATTCTTATACCATTGAACAAATATTTTGTATTTGTTTAATGTTAAGGGGATGTGATCTGTTTATGGGTAAATGAGCCTCATATTGATTATATTTAAAACATATCTTATTTTAGAAATGTATACTCATGTCAAAGTAACTTGGGATAAATACTAATCTTATCTAAATTCAATTGTTATAGTTAAAGAAAATGGTCGGGATATAGTAAGTCTGTTATTAGTACCTAGCCAGAATCCAAGTAGGGGCTAATATAAGGGACTTGGAAACTCTGCTTAGGGTCATACCACCTATAGACAGGCCACAGTATTTAAACCCCCCTTATGGCACCCATACGAGTGGCAGGATTAGTAAACTAATCATTGATTATCATGATTGATTTATATAAAAAATGCCTAACATGTTAATTGAATTATTAGATCAAATAATAATTTTTTTTTTTGATTTTG
The DNA here is from genome assembly GCA_028023455.1 of Epiperipatus broadwayi. Classification (NCBI taxonomy): domain Eukaryota; kingdom Metazoa; phylum Onychophora; class Udeonychophora; order Euonychophora; family Peripatidae; genus Epiperipatus; species Epiperipatus broadwayi. Next base: position 2,200,113 of record JAQFVV010012457.1, read on the forward strand.
TTAAAATATTAAATAAATGCTAGTCTAATATGACCATGTGATCAGTAGGCAAATCATGCATATATTGATATAGTTTATTATGAATAATTCATGTTGTGGTAGTGGTGATGATGTTGAGAGAAGAAAGTATGCAACTTCTTTATATGAATTTGAGTTTATTGTAAATAAAGTTATGAATATTGTTTATGATATCTGACAATAGATATCATGAAAATGAAATATAAATGATTTATCAAGTTATTTGAGGGAGTTATTGATTGTTGGAATAGCCTAGTAGAAAATATTTTTTATGAAGTTGAACTAAGTCATATTTTTAAAGAAAAAAATAGCAAAGTGTTTTAGTGAAAAAAGTTGTTTTTTTTTTTTTTTCAAAAATGAGTGGAACTGAAAATTCAGAAAAACAAGAAAATATTTGTTCTGTCCAAGAACAAGATCTCAAGGAGATGTTAGAAGTAGAAATAAGCATGGAAACAGAAAGGGAGAGTCATAGGAAAGATAGAGAAATAAGAAAGGATATTCAATATGAAGTTATAGAAGAAAAGAAAGTTGTTGTGGTGGAAGAGAATAAAAGTTTAGATAATTTGTTTGTATTGATGATGAAAATAAATGAATCTTTGAGTGAATCTTTAAATAAAAAGTTAGAAGAGTCTAGTAAATCTTTAAGAGAAGATAATAGATTTTTAAGAGTACAGTTAGAAGAAAATAGTAAAAAGTCAGAAGAAGGTAATAAATTTTTAAGAGTAAAGTTAGAAGAGACTGGTAAATCTTTAAGAGTAGATAATATATCTTTAAGAGTACAGTTAGAAAAGAATAGTAAAAAGTCAGAAGAAGATAATAGACTTTTAAGAGAAGAACTACAAGAAACTAATAAAGTGCTGAGTGAGAAGTTAGAATTTATGAATAAAGGTATAGTTGAAAATCAACAAGCTATTAAGTTTATAAAGGGAGATTTAGAGAAAAAAATTGGAGAATTAAGTGAAAAGTTTGCAACAAAAGAAAATGTTATAGAGGTAGTAATAGAAAAAATAGATGAAAAGTTAGAAGGATACGTTCATAACGATGTTCAAGCTCTTCAAGTTCAGGGTAAAGATGCTATCAAACAATGGAAAGTTAGTAAAGATGAACTGATTGAGAAGATAGAGCATGTAGATAGTGGTGTTAAAGTTATACAGAATCAAATGGAATTAATAGAAAACAAGGTTGAATTTTTAAGAAGAGAAGTAAAAGAAGAAATGGATAACAGGCTCTAGAATTTAAAAAAGAATTTGAATAGGAATAGAGAAAAAATACAAGTTATAAAATCTAACAAAACTGAAGATCAAAGATATCAATCTAAAATGGGAGAAAGGTTGAAAAAGTTAGAGAAAGAATTAATAGATTGAATAGAGAAGAATAAAGAATTAATTGAAGAAAATAATAGCTCAAAAAAGATGAGAAATATAAACATTGATCAATTAAGAGAGGAGCAAAATAATTATATAGATAATTTGTTTACTAAAATGAAATTAGAGGATATAATACTTGATAACCATCCTAGAATTGAAAAAATTCAAGTAAGCAATTGTGACAGATGGAAAGATGTAAAAGACTTATTGTGGTCATGGTATTATAAATTGAGAAGTAAGCAAAAGAATTATGTAAATAGTTTCCTTGATAAAATAAAATTGAATGATTTGATGTCGGATATTTATTCTAAAAGTAAAATGATTCAAGTGAGTAATCGTGATCGATTGAAAAATTTAAAAGATTTAGGAAGGATATGTTATAATCAAATGTTTCAAAATGGACGTAATAATGAAAACTGGGATAAAATGGAATTTAGAAAGAAAGTTATAAATAATCATAGAGAGAACTTAAGTAGATGTCAGGAAACCAAACATGTTAAAAGTTGCCAATCAGTTGAAGAACTGTTAGATAAGGAGGATTCCATGGACATAAGGTTTATTATAAGAAAACCAGTACAAGGGAATAATACAAAAAAACCATTTAGAATCTCTAAATAAGTTAGAGAAATTGTTTTCTTTGTGAATAATGTCCAAAAAGGGAAAAATGGTTCTTTCTAATATGTTGCTATATGTAGATTCAAAGGATGAGTGGCAGCCGTTAGTTGAAACACCTGGTGAATATGAAGATTTTAAAAATAGAGTGTTAGTTGGTTTTGGGGAATCTAACCCACAAGCTCAAATCAGATATCAGATGATATTAGAAAAATATTGCATTCATTCTAATAACTATGTGAAGTTTTTCCATAAGCAAGCTGTTGGAATAAAAACTTACATTTTTTTTTCTATATTGGAAGTTAAAATGGTAAAATTGATTAAACAAAATCTATCATATTTAAGTCAACAAATTTTAAGGCAAGTGGATCAATATAATAGTAAAGATATTAAATTGTTAAATGTATTACAAGTTAGTGACTTAACCTTTTAACCGCTAATTATATTATTGGTTGTATGAGGTAAAAATCAAATCTTTTAATTGGCCAACTCACAAACTGAAGACAAAGCCTATTGTTAAAACACATTCACCTATAATATTAAATTCAACTCAGATACATTTATAAAAAGTATATTACTAATTTTTCAGGTTATGAAAGAGAACAAAAGTTCTTTCAAAAATAAATTGCTATTTATTTATTATAAAATATTCAATTTCAGCAAATTTAAAAGCAAATGTCTAAACAAAAAAGTGCTGACGCAAACACTTTTTTTCAATTTTATGTTATGGAAAAGTAAAGATTTCTTTTTGCTAAATCTTAAATATCTTTACTAAAATCTTCAATATTTTTCGAAAATAATTTTGTTTTTTTAGTATATTTTATTAAAAAACTATTTTAATTTCTCAAATTATATATTTTTAATACTTAAATTACATTCGAAATGAAAATCTCAGCGTTTTTCTTTATTTTCTTTGATCAGACAGTTTCTTTGTTCTTTCCAGCCAATCAGAATGTCTTTTCCGGCTGAGAGCTGGCTGACAGCCAATCACCGACAAGGTTCTTTCTTTGTTTAGTTTTAAATGCGTTTTTTTTTTCATTTTTTACTTGTAAAATAATTCGGAAGAGGGCACAATCTTACAGAACTTTTAAAAACCTAATCAATAACTGTCAAACGAATATTCTAGCATTAAACCTAGCAGAATTAGAGTGACATCAGATGTCGACAAGAGACCTCGTAAGAGGCAGGAAAAGGGTTGGATGTTCATGAGAAAATGAATTACCATATTGATGATATAGAATGTGAAGTTAAGATATTTCACAAAATTATGAACAGAAAACAATATGTTGATATCAAAAAGGGATTTGAATTGCAATTAAGTCAGCCTCTAATTCTGAATATCCAGAAAAACATAAGCAAAGTTACTGCTATTTCAGACAGAAGGGGACACCAAGTTATAAATAAATTATTATAAAGTTAGGGAGGTCTTAGTGATTGTGTGTTCCTTAAAAAATTCTAAAACAGATTGGAGAGAATGCTTTCCTGCTGTCAACTCCAGAAGGTGTTAGAAGAACATATAATGCCTGAAGCCTTATTCCCTATTCTGTAAGAATCTAAAACAGAAGCTGTCAAAATTAGTGTAATAGGGATTATTTTAGTTATTGTGAAATTTACAGTTTTTTAATTTAAGGACAAATTAATAAACCTAATAGTAAAATTAGTGTGATATTTAGAGTTAATGAATGGTTCAAAGGCATTCATAGACTTAATAGTGAAATTCAAGAGTACAGGGAATTTTGTTCATTTATTTATTGTAGAAAGCCATGCAGTAAAAATCAATATAATTTTTTATTTTTTTCAAAGGTTAAGTATTATAAAATTTAAAATTAAATGAAGGGAGGGGATGTTGTGCACTTTTTATTAGCTCAGTCTATTCTAAAATAAAATTTTGGTGTATAATTTTAAATTTTACAAATCCAATAATATTTACTTATTAAAAGAAGACAGTTATTGATGTATTACATCATAGGATTTAAACTCAGTTTTAGCTAATAGAAATTTATAAATGATCTTAACTCAAGATACACATAGATAATAACCATAGAGTTGTATATATGCAAATGGGTGGACAAGTAATATCATTTAGTATTTAAAATCAGTGAAGTTTAACTTGTAATTTTTAAACAGAATGTGTCACAGATACTAATAATTATTGTTTGTGCACATTTGATTTTAAAAATAGAAATTATTTATCTTCAAATCTTACTATATTTAAAAGTAAATAAATAAGGATTAATTTTACAAAATACTGATTTAAAATCAAAATAGTAAATTCTATCTTTATTTAATTTCTAAAAATATTGTATTTCAATATTTTTAAAAAAAAAAAAACGAAAAATTGGTCATTTTAAAATGATAAACCAAAAACTTTCAAAATAAAATGTTTGTTTCATAGAAAAAAGTGGGAAAATAGTAGCCAATATACGTGGATAATTATGAACTCTGTTGTTAAAATAATGGAATAAATTAATCGTTTTTCTACTGGGCAAGTCAATAATCGGAATTCCCAATAATCTCTTGAAAATTAATAAGTATTGAAGAAATAATCGCAGATGAATAATCAACGAATATATTCATGGAAAAATAACAATAATTATGCCATAGGGAAAATGAACTGCAGTAATACACAAAAGGAAATAAATAAACACCGTAAATATCCAGTAAGGATATATAAAAGAATAGTAAATCTCTTGGAAACAGTTAAGTATATATATTTAAAACTCAATGGAACTAAATTAGTAATAAATGAAAAGTGTTCATTATTATTCTGGATGTATATAAAATCTTAATTACATTGTGATATAGAATTATTTATTTGGAGCCAAAAACGTGACACAACACATTCTTAATTGAAATCATAAGTGTGCCTTTTATTATAGAGATAAATATGTATCATCTAAAATAAGTAAGGCAAGCCACAAATAAATTTTTTATTACTAAACAAAGAACAAAACGAAGGATTATTGTTGCAGTAACTCAAATACCTAGCGAATCTTCGGATAAGCAGAATCTTCAAAAAAATAAGGAAAAATAAAAACGTTCTAATAAGTTTATGGAGCATAGAACAACTAGAAAATTTAAAAGTGTTCTTATACTTTAGCTGAGAGTTTAAAAGAGAACTTCTTTCTAATGTTGGTATTTATATTATTAATCTATGATTTGTTAGTATAATAGGGGAGGGGAAGAGAAGTAAATCATTTAATATGAGATTAATTCAAGTGTTGTTATATTAATAGTTATTTAATAATTCGGTTAAGTTTAAAGATTATGAATCCTTTAAATAAACAAATATACTCGATATTTTAGTATGAAAGGGTATTTAAAATGATATATACATATTCCAAAGAGCAGGTTAAATTTACATGTACAAATGGATAAAACTAAAAAACAATGATTTTGTTCTTATGTGAAAGATAAAAGTAGTAATTTTGTTTGCTTACCAACCTCCATAATTATAACCCTATGTTCTCATTTATTTTTTGTATTGTTACTTAATCATCAAGTACTACTATTATGTAGAGGTTGAACTATCGAACCATGAATGGAGAAAAAAATGATTGTTTAATAAACTGAATATGTGATATATAGTTCACATACATAGGGACACATATCTCAACATATAATGGGAAATCATTAGTTTTGTTTGATAATAATACTCCAAAGATTAATTTTCTGTTGTTATTATTATTATTATTATTATTATTATTATTATTATTATTATTATTATTATTATTATTATTATTATTATTATTATTATTATTATTATTATTTTTTTATATATATATTTTTTTATATATATGTATTATTTTGTTATGTTATTTTAAATTTGATATTAATGGAAATATTTATTATCATTTGTAATGAATATTATTAAAATTATTGTTTTAAAAGTTTTATTAAATTCTAATTGCTGCATATCTTCTCTGGGCTCATTTTCACCACATCACACAACTTAAAATGTACAGCCTAATTTAAAATGAAAAGGCAATTCAATTTAAAGCAAATCTAACAGTTGAATAAGCATAAATCGTTTAGTATTTTTTTTTTTACTTATTACATGCTTCCTTGATCCCATAGGTCATTGATGACAATGCCAATTATTAAAGTGTATTTATTAATATAAAATTAAATGATATATTAGTTATTAGTGAAACTATTAGTGTTAATAACAGTTTAGTTAATGATATTATTTTAATATTCAGTATTAAAGAACATACATATAAAGCTTGACTATGAATTTATATTATATGACTTTTTTAATTTGTACACTATCCATGGAAATTTGTATAATCCCTTTTGATATTCCATAGGTAGTATGAAGAATTAATAAATCAATGATTTTCCTGAGATCTCCTTATTTTAAAGTTATTCTTGTGATTATTGCCTATCTTAATTACTAAACATAATATGAATCAAAGTTTATCTATAATTATCTAACAGATTAATTTAATGAGTGTTTGAATTAAAACGTAATAGTTATAAATATAAAATAATATATTAGATATTATTGTTAGTCATGAGAGTATGCAGATACTTAATAAGGAGGAGTATCTGGGTATTCTTATACCATTGAACAAATATTTTGTATTTGTTTAATGTTAAGGGGATGTGATCTGTTTATGGGTAAATGAGCCTCATATTGATTATATTTAAAACATATCTTATTTTAAAAATGTTTACTCATGTCAAGGTAACTTGGGATAAATACTAATCTTATCTAAATTCAATTGTTATAGTTAAAGAAAATGGTCGGGATATAGTAAGTATGTTATTAGTACCTAGCCAGAATTCAAGTAGGGCCTAATATAAGGGAATTGGAAACTCTGCTTAGGGTTGTACCATCTATAGACAGGCCACAATATATATATATATATATATATATATATATATATGTATATATATATATATATATATATATATATATATATATATATGTCCACAGATGGTGTTCTACCAAAAACACCGATCAAGCGTATGTTTTGTTTACATAAACGTCAGAGTAGTATTCACTATCTCTAACTATAATTCCACTTTCAGATCATGATTTCAAGCTATTTGCTATCATCAGTGAAAGACAGGAATAAAGAAACTAGATCTAAACACAAACTCTGAGCGTTTATGAAACAATTTCTATTCAGCTTGCAAGCGTGAATTTTTTAGACACGTAATGTCTTCAAACTCAGCATAGCAAACCAGATAGTTGTATGGGTCTGATCTCAGTTCAGCATCACCACATAGTAGAAGCCTCTGCAATCTATATCATTGCAAGAAAGACCTCAAAGGTACATTTATGATAAACAAAAATGCAAGTTAAAAAAACTTGCTAACGCTTGTATTTATGTCCACAGATGGCGTTCTACCAAAAACACCGATCAAGCGTATGTTTTGTTTACATAAACGTCAGAGTAGTATTCACTATCTCTAACTATAATTCCACTTTCAGATCATAATTTCAAGCTATTTGCTATCATCAGTGAAAGACAGGAATAAAGAAACTAGATCTAAACACAAACTCTGAGCATTTATGAAACTATTTCTATTCAGCTTGCAAGTGTGAATTTTTTAGACACGTAATGTCTTCAAACTCAGCATAGCAAACCAGATAGCTATATGGGTCTGATCTCAGTTCAGCATCACCACATAGTAGAAGCATCTGCAATCTATATCATTGCAAGAAAGACCTCAAAAGTACATTTATGATAAACAAAAATGCAAGTTAAAAAAACTACTCTGATGTTTATGTAAACAAAACATACGCTTGATCGGTGTTTTTGGTAGAACACCATCTGTGGACATAAATACAAGCATTAGCAAGTTTTTCAAAAACAGCAGCAAATGTAAATATGACCTGAAGCAATTTACAATATCTGCTTCTGTGTAAGCAATCTCTGTATACTTGCGAGTATGAAAATATCACAATTTTGCAATAACTATTCAAATATTTTAAACTTTTAAAGCATAAATTGTTATATATAAGTGAAATAAAGAAATGTTTGTTTGGATATTCAAATATAATAAGAAGTAAAAAATATTTCATTGATTGTGTAATCTGAAAATAATCTTTCTAAAAACAATAATGTCTAAACTCTTTGTTTTGATTATGATCTCATTCTTTAAATATTTACAGAAACAAAATGGAAACATTTAAAATTTATTTCCATAGTAAACAAAAATATTTATCAAGTGAAGCCAAATTTATTATTTTCTGATAAGTAGTAATAATTTAAACATATATTTTACATTGAATTGTGAGACAAAGAAAAAACATCAGAAAATGCTGAGATGTGAGAGTCTTAAGGTGCATGGTGATAGGGATTTAATGAATGAGATTCTAGTATGGTCTTACACCACAGGCACTCATCATTGTAATTATTAACATTATATTCTATAATATGATTTTTTTAATAATCTGCTCAGAATATATACATAACTTAAATATCATTTCCTGCACACATACTATTTCATGTTAAAATTCATGAATACACATCATATAGCTAGCTGTAAACATAAAAACACTTTTCTTTTTTTTTTCTTTTATTCATATACAAATATTAACATTAGCATATTTATATATAAAAAAATATCAAGTATAAATGTACAGTTAAAATCTCTTTTACCTTATTATTTTGTTTCAAAAACATTTCTTTCTTTAAAAAAAAAAAAAAAAACATTACTGTCATTATCCTGTTCTTAGTGTGCTGCGTAACTTTCTTCATTTCATCTTGCTCTATACATAAAAATATAAATAAAACATTAAGCATACATGTACAATTAGTAGGAAAATTTTTAACTCAGTTGGCTTATTGTTATATGTGCATAATACGGCTCTCCATGAAAATACCATGCACAAATGTTTACTACTTCTCAGTAAATATTCACATTATAAATATTATAATTATAACTTTTTTCCTATTTATACTTTATCATGTTTCATTAAGACTTAGACAATTTCTTTTCAGCAGAACTCTTTCTCTGGTTACTTTCTATTCTGTGAAGGTTTGTAAACATATATTTAAGACACTTGTCTAATTCTTGGGATTCAAATATATTCATTGCCTGACCATTAACATCTGCTAAAACTTATACAGGCTTTTGTTTTTAATTTTTATTTTCAAGTTTATAAAAGTTTAACTTTTCTTTGACTTCAAGAAATCTTAATTGCCTTTTTTTCTTTCAAGGAGTAGCTTAATTTTTGCTAACTACATTAGAAATTATTACTTAAATAAGAGGCATTAGAATATTTGGTGTCCTCAGCTTATCATTATTCATTTCTGAATTATTTTTAGCATTTGATTATGTAGTTTCATAGACTTATAAAATCTCTCTTAAAATTTTTAAATCACTTTCTTTTTTTAAATTTAAATGAATGTTTCCCCAATTCCATATACTTAGTCTTTTCTTTTAAACTATATCATTGTTTTTTTTTCTCTTGATTATTCTGGCAAGAGTAACATTTTTTACCTTAAACTAATCCTAGCTAGCATTTACATTATAAGTAGATTGTCAAAACTGGAAATTAGACCACAATGAAGAAATTGGTTTACCAATTCCATAGTAGTAAGTATCATTTAAAAATATTTTATATAT
>JAQFVV010012457.1:2214696-2319696 GCA_028023455.1 Epiperipatus broadwayi
TTAATAAAATTATACAGATTATTGTTATATTATCGATCATATACATTTTATAAGAAAAAAAAAGGGTATTTCCGTTATTTTTAAGAATTCTTGAATTCTATCTTAATATTGTTAAAATATTTATTAAAATTACCCATATGAGAGAAAGTCTTAAAAGTAATGCATAAAAAGTAAATGTTAATTTTATCAAAAAAAAACAACAACAGATGATTAGACTTTCTGAGAATAGTAAGTGTTATTGCTAGTGTAATTGTTAACCTACAATTATAACATAACTTGGAATATGCAATTAAAAATATATATTTACTTAAAAAAAAAGAAAATCCAAAAACACTTATATAAGAAAAACCTTAAAGAAATGATGCATTTAGAAATTATTAGTTGAGATTCCCAATTATAACTTAATTTTATAGAATTATAAAACACAATCTTCTATTCGATTGAAAATTAAATAATAACAATTAAAAGCAATAAAGCGATATTAAAGATAGTATCCATAATTAGTGAGATAAACTTTTCTATTTTTACTAACTTTTGAGATGAACTTAATTTGTTAAACAAAATATGAAACGTCTATAAAATTAAATAGCATTCAGATTGAAGTATAAATTGAATAATTTGTTATTATGAACATATTGTCTGTATTAATAAGTATATAATCTATTTGCTTTTTTTTTACTTAGACATATTAATTTTGAAAATTAGTGAAAGTTGAATAAATCTTTTTTTTTTCTTTTTTAACGCCAGCTAAAACTGGGTAGATTTTACGTTGTGATCTCTACAAGATGCTGGCTCAAAATATCAGCCACAATTCCTATCAGTTCTAGTACATACATTATTTGTAATTGAACTCCTTCAAAAACAAGCACCACTGTATTAATTTGCCATTGATCAAGTAACTGCTATCACAAACTCCATTTATTTATTGTTAGTAGTAACAATTAACTCTAATCTCAAAAGATATTGTTTAATATTTTCACATGCTTATACTGTGGGCAATGATGTGTTCTCAGTTACAGTTTAGTTTAGTTCCACACTCCTCATGGCCCTACTGCTAATGTACAAACATACAGGTGTGGGTAATCATTAACTTAGAACAAAAAGCCTCAATGTCATTCTTTCTGTTGTCAGAGTGTAGCTAAAATGAACATCTGAAGTCTGTATAGGACAGTATAACCATTGTCAATAAATTTTCCTAGAACATTTAAAAATGTGCATCCTATGTCGGTAACCAGTTTCGCCACGATTCCATGCATAATAAAAATAATAATGAAGTTGAATGTTTTTTAAAGTTTGGATAAAAGTAGTGATAAAAGTTGCACAGCTAGAAAAATGATCTTAATTGTATCTTATCTATTGATTTGTGAAATTTATGTGTGACCAAAATTTTGTCTGGTTATAGCTTAATTTTTTGATAGCTGTTTAAATGCTCTAACATAAGAATTGTCATCCATAAATGGACTTTTATGAAGATTCACAGTTATATTTTTCAATTGGAATTATTGTAAAAAAACATGGATCAATGTTGCATGTATTCATCCATTATTTGGGATACAATAATGACATCATGCATGTATAAGGTGGTAATATCATTGACCACATTTAACATAATTTTATCCAAATAATTTAGTAGATGTGTACCACTATTCATTAGCCACAATGGTACATAGTTCTTGTAAAACACAGAGAAGTATTCTAATAGGATTTTTAAAAAAAAAAAAATATTTGCTCTTGTAATATAGTGATGGCTGACTCTTTCAGTTGGCTCTTGTTAATCATTACTTGATTCATACTATTAGACAACATCAGTCTTTTTTCATAACCAGAAAAGAAAGGTGTTCATGGTTTATAAAGAGTGATATATTTTAGGAATTAAGCATGCATGTATGTTTGCATAAGAAATCAGATCTAAGCACATTTCTATGTATCAACCCCAGTATTATCAAAAAAATCATAACTAAAGATTTTTGACTTTATTTGTGTTTTCTTTCATGCTTGAATGGTCTTAACTCCAGTTATTTTTCCATTGTCCAAAATTATCTGTCTCTGTATTGAGGGGTACTGCTAATAAATGATGGCCTTGAGATTTAACATGAACAAAGAGTCTTTACAATTCTAGCAAATATAGCTGCCTGTTCCAATACAGTTCTGCTTTGTAGCACTTTTATTTCCACATCAGTTAATGGTCATTTTTGATAGACTTATATATATATATATATATATATATATATATATATATATATATATATATTTTTTTTATATATATATATATATATATATATATATATATATATATATATATATATATAACATCTTCAAAAGTAATATTCTTTCTCATATTGTACATATTTGTTTTATTATTAACATGTCCCTACGTCAATTCCATATGGAATATTTCCCTTTTATTAAGTGATGTTTTATTTCTTTCATATCTTGTTGGATTTGCACTATAATTACTTTTATTACTTGTTGACATTGATGTAAAATTTCTTCTATGTCTTGTTTAACTTTTTCAATATGCAGCCTAACATCACTTATTTTTTAACATTTTCTGACGTTTTCTTTGTCTAGCAGGACAACTTAAAGTACATAATAAAATGATTATTACTTACCTGGAAATAATACATTTGACCAAATTTGACAGATATTTCTGTCTACTATTAATATAAATTTTAAATGTTCACATTTTGTTTCCATAAAAATTTAAAAAAATCGACTGTAATCAAAACAAATAGTTTACACATCATCATTTCTAGAAATATTATTTTCAGTTTACAAAATTGAATAAATTTTCTTTATTTCTGAATATTTTTAAAACATTAATAACTAATTATTTATTTCTCTTTTATGTATAATGAATTATGCTTTAAGAATTTGAATTTTCTGAATATTTATTGCAAATTTACGATTTTTTCTAACTAGTAAATATCAAATGGATTGTTTAGATGAGAGCTAGAATTTTATAATTTGTTTCAGGCCATATTTACATTATCTGCTAATATAACATTATATTTTTGAAAATAAAGTATTTCAAGTCAAAATAAACTATTAATAATTTATATTTCTTGATATCTAATAAATATAGTATAAATTATATTTAAAAAATCTAAAACAGTAATAATTTCGCAAATAAACACGTTTTTGCATCATTTGGGAGATTCAACACACACACACACACACCCATCATGGAATGTGTTACATCCTTTGCAACATACAATGGCCAAACATATCAGGGCAGTGTTTATGTATATTCTAAGTGTGGGAATTTTGAATTTTCCTGCTTTTTTGCAGAATTTTAACATACAATATTTACCAATAAATTAAACAAGGAGCAAATTGGTTAAAATTAAAAAAATAAGATAAGAGGGGATTTAGACATAAAGACCATACAGTTGACAAAGATTATGTTGTGGAATAGGGATGGAGCAGAATTTGGGAAAAATTACAGTGGAGATTTGAAAATAAAGTGGTTAACAGATTTCTCTGGGTATAATTGTTGAGAGATTCCTGACTCCATTCAAGGAGAAGCCACAGTACATCACTTCACACCAAAAGAAATAAGAGTAGAAATAATAGTGAAAGACATGGATGGAGAGTGAATGATAAGAATAAGTCAGAAGAGTATAAAATACAAGTTGAAGAAATCATTGAAGAGTTTGTTGGGGACAAGTATAAGGACTGGTGTATTCAGAAGAATAAAAGTAATAAAAATGAGAATTATTAAAAGTGCAAAAGAGAGGAAAGAAGCATTCAGAAAAAATAAGTGTGCTATTAAGAACAAAGAAAGTGAAAAAGATATTAATGCTAAATGGGAAAAGTACTTAAAAAAGAAGAAGTCTAAAATAGATAATTATATAGAGAGAATGAAATTGAATAGTAAATTGTTGGAGGATATTAATAAAAGTGGAAGAGATGGGAGTAAAAAAAATTGGAATTATTTTAAAAGGCGAAATGTAAGGGAGAGATAATAGTACTAGATGATGAGGGAATAGAGTGTAGCTCTAAAGAAGAATTTGAAAAAAACTTAAATAGTTATGTAATGGATCTAAAAATATATTAGATGTTAAGGATAGAGTTAAAGAAAACATGAAAGCATATATTAATGGGAATATTAGGTTTACAAAAAATGAACTGAATGAGGTTGAGAAGAAATTGTAAAATGGTAAGTCAAGAGGTTCATATGGATGGACAGCAGAGATGGTAATGAATTTAGGGTATAAATCAAAATAAAAGTTATTATCCTGATATAATTAGATGGCACATAATATAGTATTCTGAGTAGTTGGAGTAATACAACATTAAGATTATTATTTAAAGGAAAGGGTAAGAATCATAGAAAGTTAATTAATTATAGACCAATAGTGGTAAAATCAGCTTTATATAAAGTTTTTCCATATATGGTGGCTCGAAGAGTTGTAAAATGGATGAAAGGGAATAATGTAGTAAAAGAAATGCAAGTAGGTTTTATATTAGATAGACTTATAGGATATAGTTTATTTGTAGTTACACAACTTATAATAATGTGTAGAAATTCAGGTAGACAACTATATAAGAGTTTTGTAGATATATAGAAGGCATATGATAGAGTAAATAGAAATAGATTATGGGTAAGTTTAGTAAATATGGGAATTGATTAAGCTTTAGTGGATAATATTAAGAAAAAATATGAAAATGTTTGTTTGTCACCTATTTTGTTTTTGTTATATTTCATTGAAATGCAAAAAGCCATATAAAGATAAATGAAGAAATACAGATATACTGTTAATAGGTGGCCAGGTACTATATATTTTATCAGGTCTTTTTTGTGGATATATTTCTGTGTGCAGAAAGATGTGAAGATATAGAAGTTATGTTGAGGACATGTGCAAGAGTGGATAAAGAGATGGAGATTAAATTTAGTGAAGAAACATATAATATAATGATGGTTAATACTGGGGAAAAATAAGATTTAGAATTTTTATTGGGAGATATAAAGTTAAGTGCGGAGAATTTATATATTTATTTGGGAATTATCTTAAACAATCATAAAAATAGCTTGGATGCATGGGAAAAAAAAGATAAATGAAGCAAAGAAAAAAAAATGATAAAGAAATTAACAGTGTTTTTATATAATAAATATGATGTAGTGGGAATTATATGGAAGTGAGTTGCAGTAGCAGGGTAAACATATGGTAGTGATGCATTAAGTGCTAGTAAAGGGGTAATAGATTACTTATAAAAATATGAAGGTAAGTAAGAATACATTCATTGGATGTAGATGTATGGACAGTAACGGAGACGATTCAATGAGAAATGGGATGGTCAAGTTTTTATATGAGAGATGTAAAATGTAAAATGAAAATGTTTGGTAGATTACAGCTTACGAATAATAAAAGAATAGCCAAGATAATATTTAATTGGGTTATGAATAAAGGGTAGGCAACAAGATGGGTGAGAAATGTAATAAGGTATGCAAAAGATTTGGGAAAAAATATATCAGTATATTCGTACAAAAGGTGGGATGATTGTATTAGGAGGATTGTTGAGTGTTATAGTGGTGAGTAATGGAATAAAAGAATAGATTTACTAATAAAAAATAAGGAGTCAGAGAGATGGAGAACTAGTATGGAGAGTAAAAATAGTAAATATATATAGAAGTAAACAGTACAATAGGTGCGAGTTGATGTATGATAATAGTAAGGAAAGTACTTTATTGTTAAAGGCTCGAATGGGATCTTTAGTAACAAGAGAATATACATGTAAATGGAAAAAAATATGTGTGATTTTGTCTGTAAATTATGTAAGGAAGGAATAGAAAATATTATGCATAAGTTAATTGAATGTAAATGCTTAAAACACAGAAAGGGTACAAATAATGAAGTTATGGAAGAATAAATATAAAAAGTCATTATACAGAAAGTGGGTTACTGGTTTTTATGCTGGGTTTGGAAAAAAAGATAAGGGGGATTTACATATAACAGCCACAGAGTTGACAATAATTATGTTGTGGAAATTAGATGGAGCAGAATAAGGGAAAACTTAGAGTGGGAAATGGAAGGTAACATGGCTAACATGTTTCTCAGGGCATAGTAGCTGAGAGATTTCTGACTCCGTTTAAGGAGAAGTCACATTGCATTGCATCACATCACATCACTATGTCGTCTCAAAGTCGAATTGATTAATATTTTGTGTAATTTCACATTGGTTTTGTATTAAAATATTAACTAGCATTTGCATTTCCATGGGCTTGACAGTCTTGTCATTCGAATCAAAAATAACACAATAAAACATTTCTATTTTCTAAAAAAATATTAAAAAATTTTTATTTCAATAATAATTATTGGTTTATACCTATTTATTTTTTGATTATTTACTCCACTACGCCAAGTTTTATAAACATACTCACCAGTTCCACACAAAATTCATTTTATTGTTGTTCATATAATGTCGTTTAATGCTCTAGCATAATTGCCTAATTTATACTTTCTATAATTGTCCAATTAAAATTAAAAATGGTTTTGTTATATCTGGAACCTTTAAAACATATATATATATATATATATATATATATATATATATATACACACACATATATATATATATATATATATATATATATGTGTGTGTGTGTGTGTGTGTGTGTTTACTTTCATTTATTTAATATATTGGCGATATTAAATTTGAATATTAAATAAAATAAGACCTTTTATGCATTGGGTTACACTTATATACTTTTTTTTTTCAATACTAGCAATTACATATTAAAAAATTTTCGACTTTTCTGCTTCAACTTCTTAAATAAAATAAAAAAAAATAACTGCAATGAAAAGAAAACTACAATGGAATGGGCAATAATCAAATATATATATTATAAAAAGTCAATTTAAATGAGAAGTGTGAAACTAAGTAGTACAGATATTGTATTGCAAATAAAAAGACATGTTTAATTTTAAATATAATTAGAAAGACCACACAACACTCATTTTTACTTTCCAACTTTAAATATAAGAACATGAAATATTGGCTCTAATTGTTTATGTATGTTTTATATTTATATATATATATATATATATATATATATATATATATATATATATATATATATATATATATATATATATATATATATATATATATATATATATATATATAAAGAATGTTTTAGGGAGTTTATTTATTGTTAAAAAATAATACAGATTGAAAATAATTTTATTTTTATTATCATTTCTGTAAACATTTATATAACAAATGTAATTTTAATAATCAAGATTCACTTTAAATACATATTACATGAATCATTCTTCCAAATAATTAATTTTTATTTTAAAAAAAAAATACAAAAATTGATTAGTATAAATAATTAAAATTTAATTTTTACAAAAGTTATCTTTTCAAACTATTGAAAATCATTTGTATAATGTATTTACAAATTAATAAATTAAAGTGTCAACAGATGGCATATGTATGTTTTTTTTTTTTTTTTATAAATGTAGTTTAGTAAGTTAATTTTATTTTGCTTAGAACCTTAATTATCTATATTTAATTATGTTACCATGAATATGTAGTTCCTTTCTACAATTCTGCTTTTAATGCACAGTCATTATGAAATGAATTTGATTTTTTTTCTAGGTTTCGAGATATATGTCTTCATTAACATATATTTTTTTAATCTTAGATTTTGATTTTACAAATAGCCACACATGCGATCATTTTAATTTGAACTTAAGGTTGTTAATGGTCATTTATGTGGCATTTGATTTAATGCATTAGCAGTAATTTGATGTTGTAGCTTCTTTTATGTTGTGATTGTGTGAAATTAATTTGATCTATTATTATTATTTCAAATTCATTAAATTTAAAAATGAAATGTGTAGATGTGCATATGTAACATTATTAGATAAAATTATACATATCAGGCTATATATTACAGATGTGATACTTAATTAATAATGTAACATTTTGATGTTGGTAATATTCTAATTGCTAAACAATAGCTACAAATGCAATGAGCTCAAACATATAATGGTAATTTACATTTATGTATTATAATGGAACTGTCAATAAATATGGTTTATAGCTTTTGTCTGCCCTTGCTAATTGATAGTTATAAAAATTGTTTCCTATGATGTTATCTTACAATATTTATGTATAATACTATGGGGTAAAACATAGACATAGGTCCATTTTAACATTATTAAATATTTTTAAATAGGGTGTAATTAATTATACCAAATGTGAGACTCATCTTAGTATAAACAGATCACATCCCTTTAATATTAAACACATATAAAATATTTATTCAGTGGCATGAGAATATCCAGACTCTCCTCCTTATTAAGTATCTACATACTCTCATGACTAACAATAATATCCAAATGAATATTATGACACATATATAGCCATTACAGTTAAATTGAATTGCTCAATGAATTAGACTATCATTTATTGTATATAAACTTTTATTCTTATTATTTAGGATAACTAAGGTTGACAATAATCATAAGAATAATTTTATCACAATGAGATCTCAGGATAATCATTGATTTTCATTAATACTTCATACTACCTATAGAATATCAAGATGAATTTTACTGATCTCCATGGGTAATGCATAAATTAAGAAAGACTTATAATTTAAATCAATGACTACAATTATATTACTTCTTTTAAATGCATTTTTATACTTTAAATTAATATAACCACCCAATGAGTAATAAGAGTTACATACTTTCAACAACAAATTATTCATAATTTAATTTCATATCAATAAAAATATTTTAATAATTTGTAGGGTTATCTATTACCTATATGACCAAGGCAGCATGGAGCAAATAAAAAAAAGTCAATTAAGAAAAGTGTGCTTAGTTTACTGTTAAAATGTTCTAAACTGGATTGACCTCCCATTCTAATTTCAACCTGTGCACTTAGAGCTCATATGATGCAGTGACAATGACCCCCAAAAAGTAGTCAAAACTGTAAAACTTAAGTAAACTTTAAAAACAACAATTTTAATAACATTATTTGGAAAAAACATTAAAATAAACATTCCAACTAACAAGTAATTTTAAAATAAGAGTTGTAATAAAGTTGTATACCTACATACTATAATAATAATAATAATAATAATAATAATAATAATAATAATAATAATAATAATAATAATAATAATAATAATAATAATAATAATAATAATAATAATAATAATAATAATAATAATAATAATAATAATAATAATAATAATAATAATAATAATAATAATAATAATAATAATAATAATAATAATAATAATAATAATAATAATAATAATAATAATAATAATAATAATAATAATAATAATTCAATTCAATTCATTTATTTACCGTACAAAACTACAGCATAAAGCCAATTACAGTATTGCACCATAACAAATATATAAATACATAAATGAGTTTAAATGACAAATTATTAATATAATTATGTGCCATATTTCAATAAAAGATAATTAACACATTTAAAAATCTAAAGTAAAATTAAATATCAGCATATAAACAATTATTATTAAAACATTAATAATAACAAATAAATAAAAGGGATAAATATAAAGCGCGTAACAAAATAATAATAATAATAAAACAATTTAACATATATATATAAACAAAATCAAGTTAAACCAATCAAATATGACATTTAAATTTAATAACATAACAAAATTGATTATAATCTAAATTGAAGTAATTATTATTACTACAAATCTGATTATATAAATATGGCAGTCTAAATAAAGGAGAAAATCTAAGAACATTGGAATGACAAGTTTTAATGTAACAAACAGAAGCAGACCGAGTATCATGCACATGAGATCTAATTACAACAGTAGAAATTGTGTCAGATAAAAGAACTATTTTATTAACAAGTTTATAAAGATATTTAAGATCTCTATATTGTCTTCTAGAAGAAAGATGAACAACAGTTTTATTTCCCAAAGAAACATATTTAAAAAACTTATTACTCACTGATTGTAATAAGTTACATCCCTGTTTAGAGCTAGGATTCCAAATGACTGAACAATATTCAATGATGGGAAGAACCAATGATAAAAATAATTTAAATTTTGTATCACCACTGAAATGATGACCAAACCTTAGAATAGTACCTATAATTTTTAAAGCTTTACCAATAATCATTTCCAAATGAGGAAGAAAGGATCCATTACTAGAAAATATAACTCCCAAATCTTTTGGGATTCAACAGAAATAATTTTGTGACAATTAATAAAATAAGAAAAATGCAAAACTTCAGATTTTTTAGAATACGAGACTAAGGAACATTTACTGAAATTAACAATCATATTATTTAAATCACACCAAGCACTAAAATTATCTATATCCTTTTGAAGAAGAGTGCAATCAAACACAGATGTGATTCTTCTAAAGATTTTACAGTCATCTGCATAGCACAAAAGATAAGAAGATTTTAAGCAATCCTTAAGGTCATTCATATAAATGTTAAAAAGCATAGGTGCTAAAATACTACCCTGAGGAACTCCAAAATTACATTTAAACTTAGATGAAATAGTATTATTAAATTTAATAGATCGGAAGAGCGACACGTGTGAAGAAAGGATCTGAAACCAATAAACAAGCTTAGTAGAAAAACCCATTTGATATAATTTGCGAAGAAGAATACTGTGGTCTACTTTATCAAAAGCTTTTGATAAATCAAAATAAACAACATCAAGTCTCTGCTGGTCCTCAATTGCATGAGCTATATGATCATAAATTGTTAACAAATTAGTTTCTACGGATCTATTAGGTATAAAACCATGCTGTGAAGAAGAAATGAGTTTACTAACATCTAAAATAATTTTATTATAAACACACCTCTCAAAAATTCTAGCAATAGTATGTAAAACAGAAATAGGTCTATAGTTATTAAGACAATCACGTGAACCATTCTTAAAAATTGGGACCATTTTGGCACACTTAAGCACATTAGGAAAAACACAAGAATTCAGTGATAAATTAAAAATAAATGCAAGAGGAACTGCAATAAATTCAGCTAGCCCTTTGTAAATAAATGAAGGAAGATTATCAATTCCCAAACTAGAATGAATTTTAAGTCGCTTAATAGCCATAACAACATCATCCTTAGAAATATGGTCAATCATACAATGAACAGTTGAAGAATTACAAAATAATGCAATATTTGAAGATATTGCATCATGTGATGAATATACATCAGCAAAATGTTTTGAAAAGTCATTTGCACTTAAAGTGAAACCATGAGTAGCTTGAACCTTTTTTCTACCCAAACCAGACTTTTTAATGAAATCCCAAAATTCTTTAGGGTTAGATGAAATATTAACCTCAATTCTTCTAATATAATTCTTCAAATCTCTTTTATAAACATGCTTCACCAATCTTCTGAAATTAATAAAATTATTATAAAAAAAGATATTCTGTGTTTTAAAATAAAGTCTACGATGATAAGACTTCCTTTTAATAATTTTAATAAGATCGCATGAAAACCAACGAGGAAAACCCTTATAAAAAGGTCGCTTATTGGGAATATACAAATCAATAAAACCATTAAGAATCTTTAAAAACTCATCCAAGCAATGATTTACATCATTAAAAGAATACAAAAATTCCAATTAACTTTAGAAAAGTTTCTACAAAAATCAAAATAATTACCCTTCCCATAATCCTTTCTTGAAATATTAGAAAAATTAATCTTTGAGTGACAAACATTAATATAAAACTCAAAAGGTGGATGATGAGCATCAATAGGAAAATTAACAGAGACAACTTGAAAATTACTAACTACTGTTGAACTACATAAAATATAATCCAAAGTACGATGAAAGGAATTAACAAATGGGTTATATTGCTTGAGTCCTAAAAATTTACAGAACTTTAACATTCTAGAAGCCTTAGAAGACAAAACAGAAAAGTGTGTAGCAATTCTACCCTGATATAAATCTGGAATATTTAAATCCCCAGTAATAATAACATTATCATAGCCAATCAGAAAATCTTCAAGTGATGTCAAAAAATAATCAAACTCCAACAATGACAAAGTGGGTTTGAGATAAACATTACCTAAAATAAATTTAAAATTGTGATTTAAAGTAATTTCACACCATGTAGATTCACAAAAAGATGAAGAAAAAGAAAGTTTTTTATAAAAAACATCTTTATGAAGAGCAATCAGAGTACCACCACCTCGAGAAATATTATCCATAGATCTGTCAGTTCGCAAAATACTGAATCTATCATCAAGAAAAGAACAATCAGGAAATTGTTAATTCAACCAAGTTTCTGTAAGTAAAATAAGATCAAAATGTTCTGTTTCAAAAAATTGTTTAATTTGAACACATTTAGTCCTCATACCTCTGACATTCATGTAAAAACAAGAAAGGCCTACCATGTTACCCACAAAGATAATGGAAACAACACAAATAAAACCAAAAAAGAGAAAAAAAAGTGATAAAGAAAGAATAAATAAATAAAATAATAAATAAAAATAAAATAAAATAAAATAAAATAAAATAAAATAGATAGTAAAACAAAATAAATTCTCTTAAAACCTTAGAGAACTAGCCAGAGATCCATAAAAAAAAGAAATGGAAGCACCGCAAGGCCATAAATTGGGGGATATTATTTCATTATGTTTATGTGCAGAAACAGAAACATAAAAGCAAGAAGACTTAGAATTATTCATATTAACTTTATGACAAACAATGCTAGTTTGTAAATTATTTTCAAGAAATACTGTAATATCTTTTGAACTGAGATTTACTGGCATATTAGAAAGAAAATATCTATTATAAGTTATATTAGTATTAGAATAAACATTACCAAAATTAGATTTATTAAATCCATCAGATATATTAATTTTTTTAGTTCTTGAAAAATCATTTTTATTAGAATAATAATAATAATAATAATAATAATAATAATAATAATAATAATAATAATAATAATAATAATAATAATAATAATAATAATAATAATAATAATAATAATAATAATAATAATAATAATAATAATAATATTCAAATATCAGCCTTTCAAGCTAATTGTGCATGTGCTTTGCGAGTGTTAATAATAAATGAATACTTTCCTTTCCAATACAAGATATAGTATTTATGCAGGAATAAAATGAATCCACCTATTCCTACATCTCAAATGCTTATATATGAGCAAATTCAATTCTTTATTTAATGTACATATCAACAGCATTTAGACAATTATAGATTGCACAGTAATGCCATTATTATATACAAATCTAAATAAGCATTAAAAAAACAAAACAAAACAAAAAAATAATACCAATAAACTAGAAAAACAATAAAATGCACAAATAATTAAAAAGGCAATATATCAAATGAAATTAAGGATAAAATTATTTTTTTATGAGGACTTTAGTGAATTGTTTAAAATCCAAATTAAAAATATCATCATTACCAAAATATTTGTTATAAGTTCTAGGTAACTGAAATAAAGGGGAAATCTTAATACATCAGATTTACAAATGTTCAGTTCAAAAATATTGTGAGTACGAGTATTATAATTTTGTTTCTTAATACCTAAATTAGAAAGCAAATTAGATACAGAAATATTCTGGGAAATAAATTTATGAAGAAACTTGAGATCTCTTGTTTTCATCTCAGCAGTAAATCAATATAGTGTTAATTGCCTAAACTATTCCATTTTGCAAATTTGTCAAAAACAAACTGAATTATTATGATATATGTCCTGTTATGAGGACTCCAGATAATTGAAACATACTCCAAGATGGGTAGAACTAAGGATATAACAAGTTTAATCTTTGTAAATTTATTAAATGCTTTTCCATATATGTAAATTGCTCCTATAATTTTAAGAGATTTATTCCCCATAAAATTAGTGTGATTATGAAAAGACCCCGTTATTGGAAAATATTATTCCTACATCTCTTTGATGATCATAAGTTATAATTTTAGAATCACCAATATAGTAGGAAAACCTTAAGATTTCAGATTTTCTAGAGTAAGAGACAATGGAGCACTTACCCATATTTATATGTATATAATTATATTCACACCATTTCAAGAAATTATCTATATCACATTGAAGTTAAAAAACAGTCATTAATAGAATAAATATGCCTAAAAATTTTGCAATCATCTGCATAACATAGAAGATGTGAAAATATAATGCATGTTTTAGGTCATTAATGTATACATTAAATAATAAAGGTGCAAGAATACTGCCTTGAGGCACCCCAGTGAATCAATAATATGGTAATGACAATTTATTATTAAACCTCACACACGACATTTTATCCTTAAGAAAAGAGTCAAACCAATTAATTAATAATTTGGAAAAACCTAACTTACAAACTTCTAAAGAATAATTTTATGATTAACTCTATCAAAAACATTGGGCATATCAAAATAAACATCTAACCTAGATTGATTCTCAATTGAGTATGAAATGTGATCAAAAATAGTTAGAAAATTTGTTTCAATGGACCTATTAGGCAAAAATCCGTCCTGCTCTGATGCCAAAACCTTAGAGTCATCCAAGATAATTTTATTATATAAACATCTTTCAAATATTCGAGCAACAGTGTGTAAAATTGAAATAGGCCTATAGTCAATTACCAAATCTCTAGATCCTTTCTTAAAAATAGGAACAACTTTAGCAATTTTAAGGGATGTAGGAAAAGTACCATTTGCTAAAGAGCAATTAAAAATATGAAAAAGAGGAGAAGCAATCTATTCAGCTCATCCTTTATAAATGAAAGCCGGAATATTGTTAAGGCCCACACTAGAATGTAATTTAAGCTGCTTAATAGCAAAAATAATATCAGATTCAATAATTGAATTAAATGTTATCCTTTCTTCAACTAGATCATTATTTTCAGTTAAATTAGTAAAAGAATAAGATTGTTTAAAGAGCTCTGAGAAATAATGAAAAAAAAACCATCTGCGTCTAGATTAGAATTATTACTCTGTAATTTTTTTTTTGTAATACCTAAATCCTTAAGTATAGACCAAAATTGCAAAGGATTATCACAAAAATGACTTTCAGTATTTTGTAAACATTTTTGAAAATCTCTATGATATATAACCTTTGACAATTTTCTATAATTAATAAAATTGTTATAATAATTTAAGTTCTTAGTTTTTCAATATTTACGATGATGAAATGATTTCCTTTTAATATTTTTTTTAAGAGAGACTGAAAACCAGAGAAAAAAATGGTTAATTAAAAATTTTTCTTAGGAATGTATTTGTCAATTAGTTCACTAAATGATTGTTCAAAAAACTTCCTACAGAAATCTACATCAGATGAAGAATACAATTTTTTCCAGTTAAAATTAGATAATTGTAAACAAAGACGCAAATAATTTCCTTTTTTGTGGTTTCTTTTCATAATTTTAAAGGGAAAAAGTCTATTAAATTTAATATTGTACCGGTTGAAAATGTATATCCATCCAACAAGACTTAGAACCTAAGCGAAAGGAACCCGAATCCAACCATGCCCTAGATACACAGGTCAGGAGCAATCATGAATTCTAACCTATTTGCCCATTCCCCAAATCCATAACACTACGGACAACACTCTACGGTGATACTATATAAATTAATTATTTCCAGGCCCGGTGCTACATCGTTAGGCATGAGAACTCAGCTGATGATGATGATGATGATGATGATGATGAGAGATTGAGTGAACCCAAGATATGTTAAAACATACATAAATATAAATATTAATGCGATTCGAACAACTGGATTAAGTTTCAAAACATATAAATATTTATTTTGACAAAAATTCAAGATTTTATATATATTCAACTTCATGCATTTAAAACTTTAATTTTGGTTACAAATATTTGACGATCTTTTTACAATTATTTTATTTCAATAGATATCAATTTAGTGTGGCGGTTACAATACTGACGTATATTTCAAATAGGATTTTATTCAATGTATAAAAATAAATTTATCTGGGTGATTGGTAGACGTTTATACATTTAGAAATACATGTAAAAATATAATAAGCGTTTCGCTGATTATAGGACTTGAATATAATGCCCTTGGCATTGGATACATATTTTCATTTATGGACTTTATTTACAACACTAAAATGAGGATACTTTGTGATCAAAATATACTTAAAAACATTTATTTATTTTACATTTTCGACATTTCAAAATAGAATATAGCGAAACTATAATTGCGGGAACGGCTTATTCAATAAAGGGGAGGGCAGCTTCATGAGAGGTTGGATTTAAACTCCAACTAAAAATATTACAAAGAGAAAACGTTTCATTATTACATATCATTACGATTTATTTTGTCAAACAGGCTAAAAGAAAAACGAACTATAGGGAAACTGCGGTGC
The DNA here is from genome assembly GCA_028023455.1 of Epiperipatus broadwayi. Taxonomy (NCBI): domain Eukaryota; kingdom Metazoa; phylum Onychophora; class Udeonychophora; order Euonychophora; family Peripatidae; genus Epiperipatus; species Epiperipatus broadwayi. The sequence continues at coordinate 2,231,052 of JAQFVV010012457.1, forward strand.
TAGCATAATAGCCGAATATTTGCGGATCCAATATTTCCTTGAGGTGCTTTATCATATTATGAAAGAAAAACAGTCTAGCCGACTTGCCACCCACATTTTGTGGAATCAAATGACAAAAGGTCCTCGGACGGAGATGCACTGGGCCAAACTTTGTCGGAATTATCCCATGCATTGCTCTCGTTACGCGAGTATACATATATAGATGTGGTCTAGGGACATTCATCGTCCTGTTTATGACCTGAAACGAAGATGAGATGACTCGGGCATTCCGACGCGCGTCTCTAGATAAAGCTTAATAATATGAATAGTGGCCTATGCTAACAACGCTATTATAGTAATTTAAAATCATTGGATTTAAAGAATAAATATAAAGCCTTAAATAATTTAACAAATACGTAATGACATGTTAAAATAATGACCCGTGTGAGATAAAATCATTTATTAAAAGTTAACGCTATAATTAATGAAGTGTGCATTGCTCCCCCTTCTTGAATCAATACTATTATGTTTACATATATATATATATATATATATATATATATATAAACTTAAATTCATACACTTAAAAGTGTGAACAACAAAATATAGAATTTGTTCACCAGCCTTTTGGCGATGATGAATAAAGAAATTAATAAAACTAACGTATACCAAAATCCATCCCAGATTGAAAAATATCTATACATTTTGTATAATTTTACGGTATATTTTAAATGCAAAAAAACATATATTCATTTTACAAGAAAAACTCAGACTTACGAACTATTTAGAAATAAATAAATAAGAAAACATTACCCCCCCCTTCTAAGTTCGTAAAACCGGGTTTGATTTGCATTTAAAAATAAAAGTTTAGTGAAAAATATAAAAATATCAGTTAAAATAAATTATAACCGCACTAATTTATAAAAGAAAGTGAGAAGCATGAGTTGAATGAAATGTTTTATAGTTGTATTAATTTATGTTATAGAGAATCGATATAAAGAAAAGAAATAATTATTAGTTTTAACGTACTCGCTGATGAGCGAGTTAAAGAGATTAAATATACAGAAAACATTAATTTAAAGAGAGTTCAATTTAGGCAATACGATTATAATGACTTTGGGCTGGTTACCTCAGCATTCTAGTGAATACAGATTAATTTTGTATGGCAGGCGGCATTCTTTGACATGTCTCTTGGCCTCGGCGGTTCTTGGACGGCATGGGAACACTTGAATGGTAGAAGCTACATCATGAATGGCGAAGATTGGAGCTGAAGACGGAGAAGAATGCAGCTGAAGCCCCTCAAAAATTACATAGACGTGAAGTCGGTTAAAGTCTATTGACCTAACTCTCTCTCTCTGACACAATAGATTTTTAGGCCCTATTTATACAAAACTCTGAGGTGTTCAAAGAATGGTTTTTTTTAATTAAACTTCTTATCTTTAATTAACAAAAATATTTTAGCTATTCTTAGTGGAGATGGAATCGTTAGATAACTGTCCAAAAATAATTTCAAATCAATTTCCACATTGGAAATAGATTTGATAAAAAATGTTAATCTCTAATTAAAATCAATTAGGTTTGTTTTAAATTTTACTTTAATTTAAAAATTCATTTTTAATCATGAAACAAAGTAATGTCTCCACCTCGTTAATTATTATTGGACAGTCGTCTTCCATCTTGAATATTTGTATACTTATATGATGAAAATATTTATAAAATAAATAACACATAGTTAAGCAAAAAAAATACAAAATTATTTAAAAGATTTGCTTGTGCTTTTATATATATAAAAACTCCGTTAATATATGTATATATCTGAGTCGCATCCATAAAAGTCAATGTTTAAAATTAAAGAAAATTTATATTTATAAACTTTTATAGACGCTTCTCAGAAATATACGTATAGTTTATATAAATATGACGAAAAAAACAGTGGGTTAAATGGTAAACCAGTGGAGCTCAATCTTGAGCTAAGATCGACTGCTACAATGTTAATATAAAATTCTAAGGGATGATGATGCAAATCAATGGAAAAAGGAAGAGAAGTAGTAGTTAAACATTCAATTGTAGGAAAATTACTAAGAATATAATCCAATGTATGATCATTAAAATTGGTGTATGAATTAAATTGTTTTAGATTTAACAAATTTCAAAACCGAATCATTCTCATTGCTTTAGGTGAAAAAAAAGTCTGAATCTATGATAGTAGTAACTGAATATAAATTAGGAATATTAAAATCACCAGTAATAACTATATATGATTAATATTTGATTAAAAAATCTTCAAGAATAGAAAGAAACTCATTAAACTCTAAAAAGGATAATGTTGGCTTTATGGAGATAGTACCCAAAAGAACCTTGACATTATTTTTCAAACATATTTCACACCACATAGCTTCACAAGATGATGATGGAATAGGAATATACTTATGTATAAAATTACATTTAAAAGAAATGAGTGTGCCTCCACCTTTGGAAGCAACATCAGAAGATCTATCTGATCGATGTACTTTATATCTATTGTCCATAAAAATATCATCTGAAATGTGTTGAGTAAGCCAAGTTTCTGAAATAAAAACAATATCGAAATTTTCAGAACAGAAGAATTGCTTAATTTTTACAGTCTTAGTTCTCATCCCATGAATGTTTATGTAAAAACAATAAAGTCCAAACATAATATCAAAAAATATATAATAACAAACAATAATCAAGAGAAAAAATGTTAATAAAGGACGATATTGGCAAAAGAAATTAATCAGAAAGTATTAATGAACTAGCCAAAGAGCCATAAAAATTTTTTAATGCAGTACTGCAAGGCCATAAATGATTCGAAATAAACTCCAAATGCTTATGTTTGTGAATTGAAACAAAAAAAAAGAAAACTACTAATATTAGAATTAAACATATTAATCTTAATACATATGACTTTAACCTGAAGTTTTTTTTCAAAAATCTCTGAAGATCAGAATATTTAGCATCTACTGGCAAATTTGAAACCAAATATTTATAATATTTATCATTATCCTTAATTAATAATGAACAGTCACTATTAATAGAACCTCTATAATAAATTGGATCTTTAAACCTAAGTTTTTCATTATTATTTTGTCTAAAATTAGAATAATAATTATTAAATTTTTTATTAAAAAAATATTTGAATTTACTCTAAAATTATGGGGTAAACTGTCCTGTTTGCTAAGCTGCCTAACTGATAATTTTCTATTAGAAAATTGCTGAAAAGGAGAAGAGGTATTAGAAGAATATATTGATGAAACAGAATTAGAAGGCCACCATTTATAAGATACATTAGAATTATTAGGACCTCTATAAGAAATTGGATCTTTAAGCCCAAGTTCTTCATTATCTTTAAAAATATTTTGCCCAAAATCATTTTTTCTTTTAATGTGTTTCTTGAAAAGTAAAACATACCTATGATTTATATAAGAATCTAGATCTTTTACTCCAATCTCATAACAAGTTTTATCTTTCTCAACAAATGATTGAGACTCTGAACCAGTATTATTGTGTACAACATTTTTTATATTATTGTAACTCTTGCTACCATATATACTAATATTATTACTAGTATCATCCTTTTCATGATATGTATTATGAACGTTTTTATTGTAAAATGTCCTGGTTTTATTTGAACTCACCTTGCAAAAACAAGTTGACTTGACAGAAGGAAGAGAGCATTAAATACATTTGCTAAAATTAGAAGAACAATTCAATGATTTATTACAAAGTTGAGATATCTTAATAATTAGAGAATGAATTTGTGATATAGAATTACATTGTAAAACCTATAAAGTAAAAATTTTCAGGTTGTGAAATGATACCATTAAGAGATTTAACCATGCAGTTTAAATTAACATAAAAAAGATTTAAACATTCTTGTGGATGCAATAGTAGAATAAGCACCTGTCTTCACAACATATGATAACCTAGTATTAGATTTAGAAATATTAAATTTAATTCATTAGAATCATGAGAATTTTCTTTAATAATCTGAATTAAAGTATTATAAGAAGAAGACACTATTATCAAATCTGAATTTTCCTTAGTAATATGACCATCAGAGACCATATGTTTGACCAAGTTACACTCATTGTCTTCAGAATCTAAAGGCATGATGTTATTGGCCTATGACTCTGCTGAGTCACTATCTATTACCAATTCATCAATAAGTTCATTATCATCATCTGGGAATTTCATATTTAAAGTTATATTATTACAAGCCTGACATTTAAAAAAAATCCATTACCAATTGTTTTCAAAATAATAGCATCAGATTTAGACAGCTTAGTACAAGACAAACGAAAATACTCCTGACATTGACCAGAAAACCTAATCCTCATGACTGTATCACAAATAATTAAAGAACAACCATGACAAAAGGTAACATCTGGAATACCATCTTTATCAGGAATAAGCTGAACAGCTATAGTATTCCCACAAGAATGATCTGAATAAAGAAATTGATGAATTTGAAAAAGTTGATTGAAAAGAAATGGCTGCATCATTATTAAGAGAAATCTTACAACAATCACACATAAAAACAGATGTACTACAATCTTTATTATTAACAGAATTAAAACAGTCAAAGTGATAATTTCAAACAACAGGGCCCAGAGCATTTCAAATATTTTTGCCTTCCATAAATAACAGTTTGAGAAATTGGACAGAGAATGGAATAAGGAGGCATGATAAAACCAAAAATATTAAGGAAAATATATAAGACAATGATGATTTTAAAAAAAAACTCAGAAGAAAAAATGTTATTAGTATCTGTACATGTATCATCATCATCATAAACCATTATCAATCCACTGCAGGATGAAGGTCTCTCCAAGTTTAATCCATCTTTTCTGATTTTTAGCTTCTCTTTTCCACAACACCCCTGCACATTTTCTTATTTCATCCATCCATCTCACATGTGGTCTCTTTCTGGGTCTTTTACAATCTTTTGGAATCCAGTTTAAAATTTCAATTGTCCATCTATTATCATTTCTTCTAGCAATATGTCCAACCCAACTCCATTTCAATCTTTTAATTTTTTTAATAAGGTCAGTAACACCTGTTTGTTGTCTTACCCATACATTGCGTCTTCGATCTCTTCTTGTTACTCCCAACATACATCTCTCCATACTCCTTTGAGTGGTCTGAAGTCTCTGTATTGCTCTTCTATTAAGTGTCCAAGTCTCAGAGAAAGGAGTTTGCTATTAACTGAAAGGAGGCCCTTTGATTCCTCTTGGAGGCCTTAAAGGAACCGAGCAGGGCAAATTCCTAATGTCCACTCCATACGTTCTTGTCGTTGCAGCTGTTATTATTATGTGATTATTCATATAGTATACGAACATGGATGGGCTGCTCACCAACACGCATTAGCCAGCGTGGTGAGTTTATTGGCTTTTTACCTCTGAGTTTAAGATCGAGAAACACCATGGTCTTTCTTCTCAGTGCCTGATAAGGCAGAATGAATGTTTGTGTAAATGATAAATATCTGTACATGTATACGATCATGTTATTAAATGTATTAAATTGTTAATTGATTTAGAGTTTAACCTCTTTTCCCTCTCTTAATGTTCACAGTTTTCGTTTTTCCTTTAAAAATCCAAATGAACACACACATATTAAAAAATCCATGTTAAAAAAAAAACCTGAGATAACTCTTAAGTCCATTAAAAATAAAGTGAAATGTTATCATATGAAAATATAATATAATTAAATCTTCATAGTAATTTTTTGTATAATCCAATATAACAGTCAATAAATCCTATGACACCAATAAACCCTAAAAATAAAATAAAAGATATCTTCAGTCATATAAATTGAAACATGAAACAATAGTTTCCAAAAATAAAGTATCATAAGCTTTAGTAATAAAATTCTCCAGATGTATTAGTTATAAGTGCAGATCACTTACAAAAAAAAAAAGGCTAATAAATCCATTTACTTGTTTTCTTAGCAAACAGTCCATTCAAAATATCATTAAATAAAAACCATTAAAACAAAGTATTCCATTAAAAAATTTTGATGTGAAAGCAGTTTTCAATGATCAATTATATTAGAATTATAGAAATGCTGAACATCTTTTAAATAATAATAATAATAATAATAATAATAATAATAATAATAATAATAATAATAATAATAATAATAATAATAATAATAATAATAATAATAATAATAATAATAATAATAATAATAATAATAATAATAATAATCATAATAATAATAATAATAATAATAATAATAATAATAATAATAATAATAATAATAATAATAATAATAATAATAATAATAATAATAATAATAATAATAATAATAATAATAATAATAATAATAATAATAATAATAATAATAATAATAGGTGTGTTGCTTGAAAGTTGTGCAGTATTATCTGTAGTATTGGTATCTGTTTTCTTGATGGTAGGAAGACTGTGATGTCATCCATATATGCAATGCAGGCTATATGTTGTGATGTGCCTGGTATCTGGATGCCTTTAATACTCTGTTGAATTTTGAGTGTGAGTGGGTTGATGTAAAAAGTAAATAGCAGTGAGCTCAGTGGTAAGCCTTGGGATATGGATTGTGTGGGAATGAATGATGGGGATTTTTTGCCATTGAGTGTGATATGTATTTCTCTGCCAAGTAGTAGGTTTGTGAGCAGGTACAGATGAGTTCATGGAATTGTGGTGTCACTAGCATATTGATTAATGTATTGATGTTGACCGAGTCAAAAACCACCTCTATATCAAGTTGAACTGCAATTGGTGCATACTTTTTCCTGTCCCATACTGAGTTTATAACTGTTTTGAATATTATTGCAACCTATGCAGTTGATTATTGCTTCCTTGCAAACAGGCTGGGTGAAATTAGGGTTAGAATATGTAACTCTAGGCTGTCTTTGAGTACTTTTTCAATTATTTTTATCATAAGTGGCCAGATTGAGATTGTTCGTAGGTTGGATAGTGTTGGTATGTGGACTTTTTTTGTTGAACGGGACTATTGCTATTGGATATAAACCTTGAATGTCATGCAACTTCAGTGATAGATGATTTACAAGGTCACATAAATATTAGATAGTGAACTGATTGAGATGTGAAAGGACAAATTTGGTGGTTCCATGTGCTCCTGGGTGACATGCATTAGGTACTGTTTCCAGTTTAGTAGCAAATTCTGTGCTGTTATATGGGGTATTTGTTTCTGCTTTTCCAAAGTTCTTAGAATTATATTTGACCGGATGGTATGATTGCAGTTTTTGTTTGAAATGCTGATAGATTCGTTTTGCTCTGTGAGTGCCATTGACACTCTGACAGTGGATGGGTATCCCAAGGCCAGTGAATGTATTTTCTCATCCATGGGTGTTGTTGGCCGAGGCAGACTTTACTCTTTTTATTGCTAGGTACTTTTTCAGGTAGTTACAGATGTTATTTATGTTTGTGTAAGTCTGCGTATATGTTGTTGACTGGTGTGTGTTGGGTTTATCATTGTAGTCCGTTAGACTGCTGCTTGGTCTCTATATACCAGTAAGCCATGCATGCAAATTTTCCAAGGCAAACCATCTCCTTTCCTCGGCTTTCCTTTCTACATGGGAACAAACACTATGAGGCAAAAAATCCAGAACAAGTTAAAAGATGAAGCAGAATGGATTACTGCCTCACTATCAAAAGCATACCTCTCAATATATGCTAAAGTACAATTGTTCAATAAGCTGGTAATCATCAAGATTATCTATTATTCTCCCATAATTCAATTCTCAAAAGCTTTTACATCAAAAATCTCTTCATACTGCAATAAACTTCTATGGAATAGAAAGACAGTGACAATATCTGCAAAACAGCTTAGTCGACCACCAATACACAATGGTTTGGGGCTACAAAACAGAGATATCTTTGGAATACAAAAGACCACTAACATTATAATAGCCACCCTCAGACATTTCCCAGAACTCCAGTATCTAATACAAATAATACCCACAGACAAACCTCCACCTTCACATTGCTATCTATAATCAGTTATAAACCAGTTCAGAATCACATATACTCTAATATCTCTGCAAACAACAACAAAATATTAATATTGGCAGATGTATACAATGATATACCTGGGATATACATCAGATATTTCAACACAGATGCTCGGACTAAACAACTGACAGCTGCTTAAAAAATTTAAAAAAATGGTCCATGGAGCCCAAATTCTTTGATTTCCTCCTGAAACTAAATCTATATGCATCGCCAACATCATATTTCTTAAGATACAGACAATTATATACAAAAATGGACCTCTTCTGCACACTATGCCACAAAGGAGAAGAAACTCAACATCTGTTTTACACCTGCTCAGCATTAAACAATATTCAGAATTAAGTAACAAATATATACAGAGAACCAAACATCTCCCTGCAAGATATTATCAGTCCATTCTGCAGAACATCCACCCCAACAATCTGAGCAGCAACCTTAGTACTTTATGCATTTTGGTGCACGTGATGCACATTTGCTTTTGGCAACAATACAACGTGGCATCCATCAACTTTTCACAACAAGTTAGCACAATTAAAAACCAGAGACAATAACATAGCACACCCAGACATGTTCGTGGCTACATGGTCATTTGTAAAACAATGGTCAAATCTCTAATAGTTCTGCCTTTCCTCAATAATAGACTTAAAAAGAAAACAAGAAAATGGTCAGCAAAAAATTCATGAATCAATAAATGATAACTTAAGATAAAAAATCCATCGCTCACCCTGTATATATATGTAAGAACTTGGCAAGAACTTAAATGCAATATATACAATCTCTGAAATATCAGTGTAAGTGAATTTATATAAAAAGTATTAAGTAACCTGTTTTCTAGAATGAATCAAGTTCCCTTTTTGAAACATAATAATAATAATAATAATAATAATAATAATAATAATAATAATAATAATAATAATAATAATAATAATAATAATAATAATAATAATAATAATAATAATAATAATAATAATAATAATAATAATAATAATAATAATAATAATAATAATAATAATAATAATAATAATAATAATAATAATAATAATAATAATAATAATAATAATAATAATAATAATAATAATAATAATAATAATAATAATAATAATATAAACATTGAAAAAATGATTAATATTTGGGATGTTTACAGCAAAACAAAATGAATTCCTGCTCATATGATGAAGTGCAGTCATGATATTTACCTTGGTATATATTTTATTCTTTATACTCTGCATCCAATTGTTTATTAGACAATCACTTGTCTTTTTATGAATTCAAGGTACTCTATTTCAAACCTACAAAATAAGAATTGGAATTTATTTACTTTAAATAAATATGATGATTTAACAAAACATAAAATATTAAAATAATTAATAAAATATTTAACAGAATTAAATCATCAATGAATTACATTATTGATTAATCTAATCCCTCCTTTCAATTATAATAATAACTTAAAATTTAAGACATATACAAACATCATGAATAAGTTTTCTTTTTTTTTTCTTTATAAACGACAAGCTTTAAAAAAATGTAACTTTTTTGGTGTTCTAATAGTTCTGCACCATAAAGATAGGTTATATAAAAATACCATTATCACTTTTGTTCTCTTCTTTCTCTGAAGGTTATTATTATTCCAAAATTCACAAGACATTGATTTATTGTCAATGTAGTAATTCTTTTTTTTTTAGTAATGGAAGATTATATCTGTATTGCTTTATCCATTCTAGATAACAGGTACTTTCATCTCTACTAGCAAACCACTATCATTCTGTATGTGCATGCTTATGATAATACTTCAGCATGATTACTTCCTTTATTTTATCACTGAAGTCCAGTCTAAATTCAGGACTATTATGATTTTCCATCAGTGAGTATATTTGTTGCTTACAGTTTAGTATGCACATATGATTCATCTTCGATGATTTTCTCAATATAATGATTTCCAAGAGATGTTTAGAATTACTAATTGTTGATTTGTCTGGCATTGATTAATTAATTTACTCATTTTCACAAGAACTTTTACTTCTATCCAATAAATAATTGCATAATTAAAAATCATTACTTTTTTTCTCTTTGTTGTAAAATAATACTATCCCTGGGTCTCATTTTATGCAAATTATTTTAATGTGATTTTGAAGTTATGCAATTTATGTTTCTTCTTAATGTTTTTCATATTTCACTATATTTATTAGATATCAAGAAATTTAAATTATTAATAACTTATTTTCACTTGAATTACTTTTTTTCCAAAAATATGTTATATTAGCAGCTAACGTGAATATGGCTGCAAAGCTGTATTTAGAATAAATAACCTATATACTAATGAGTAAATAATAGATTTATACTTACATATAAAAATATTGCAATAATTATTCAAAAATTTTGAACTTTTAAAACGTATTTTGTTACGTATAACAGAAATAAGTAAAGTAGATTTTTAAAATAAATATCGAAGATTTTATTGATTTTGTAAACTGAAAATAATATTTCTAATGATAATGTATAATGTTTTTTTTTTTGATTGCTTTGCATATCATTTTTTTAATATAGAAACAAAATGTGAACAATTAAAATTTATTTCAGTAGTAAAAATCAGTTGTCAACAGAAAAACATTAACACAGCAAAGACTGAAATTGGCACTAGTTGTGTAAATGGGATGGAGCAGAATATGGGGAATGGAAAATAGTGGATAACAAGTTTCTCTGGGCATAATTGCTGAGAGATTATTGACTCCCTTTAAGGAGAAGCTACATCACATCACATTGACAAATCTGATTTCTCACCAGTTTACAAACAGACCGCATATTGTCAAAAAAATATTTATGAAAAAAATATCAAATTAAATACTGTAGTTAATAAAAAAAGTAAAAAAAAGTTCATCTTGTACAAATTTTTTAAAAATATTTGATATTTTTTTATTATTCATATTTTATTTCCTTATTTTTTTAATGCAAATTTAAAGTAATTTTTCCTTGTTGCTTTGCTTTTATGCGAATTCTCAAAACTACAGACCATATCCCCCATTTATCTAGATAAATTAAGTCTATTTTTGTGCAATTTTTTTAATGTGGGTTTTCTGTGGAACCAATCTACCACATAAAATAAGACCCAGGTATATTTGAGAAATTTTTTTATTAAAACTTTTTAAAACAAAAAATTAAACACAGTTACTTGTTGTACAATCTGTCAAAACTTTTTTTCTTGTCCTGCTTTTTTTTTTTTTCCATGTTTTTTTGAAAAAAAAATGTTTGTAGGCCATTTATTGGTTGATTACTTCCCCCTTCTTGTTTGAACAACATTCACCTAGTTGCAAGTATTTGATTTATTTTTTAAATGATTACTTTTGGGTTTTTAAATATTTTGTTTTTTTTAAAATAATACTTTTTAGAAATTAAATTAAAAAAAAAAATCCCTTTTCTGATTTTAGATCAGTATATTTGTAAAATGAATATGATTTACCTACATTTAAACATAACTCAAGATTTGACTAGAAACAATATTTTTTATTTATAAAATCAAATGCACACAGACAATAATTATCCATCTATATAACACTTGTTATTTTAGAAAATTAGATTTGAAATTTACTGGTTTTAAATACTGTTGACTGTTTACTCTTCAGCAATTTTCACTCTCCTTATCTTCTTTGTCAACTAACATTTTGAAAGGCTAATCTTCTTAAGTTTAAAAAATGATTGGTTTAGTTAAATGCATGTCCCAGATAGCATATGTACACTTAGCAAAATATTAAAATTGTATTAAATCTTTTGAATGTGTCTTTCTTTGCATATAATGTAAATTAAATTTATTAAGTTGCTAATTTAGTTTTCTAAAGTTTGTATTAAAGTGTATGCCTAATAAGACAATATTTTATTTATTTAAGTTTTGGCTTTAATTTGTTATATATTTTGTTTATTAATAATAATTTAAAAATCAAGAATTAGAAATTTTACATATTCTTCATGATATTATAAAGTTAGCTTTTTACTAAGCTAGTGACTGGAACTTTTGGTTAGATAAAGGTTGAACCTTAATCGTATGTATCTGCTGCCATTATAAAATCATTAGACTAAACTCAGTGGGTTAAACAATTATAATTATTTGAGGATGAGAAACCTCAACTACTAAAGTTTAAATCAAACAAATTTACAATATTTAAAGTAAATTTCCCAAATGGTAAGGGTACTATATAAATAATATGTAACAATAGAAGAATCTCTTATTATTCCCTTCTCTGAAATATCTTATAACAACTATTAGTCACCAAATAAATCTTATTGCCATTTTCTGATCCTTAAATGAACTTTTTAAGATTAATATTTTTTTTTTATATTATATTTAATATAATCTGATCTGTTGATAATACTTTACCAATATTTAGCAAAATAAATATGATATACACTTCACCTCCAAGCTAATGTACTTCAGTATTCAATAATAATAATAATAATAATAATAATAATAATAATAATAATAATAATAATAATAATAATAATAATAATAATAATAATAATAATAATAATAATAATAATAATAATAATAATAATAATAATAATAATAATAATAATAATAATAATAATAATAATAATAATAATAATAATAATAATAATAATAATAATAATAATAACAACAACAACAACAACAACAACAACTAAATGAACATTTAATTTAAATAAAAAAAATATATGAAACAATAAAATTTTGAAAAATAAAGACCACTTAGGATGTCATTCCAATATAAAGAATGAAATTATGACTTTTATGCCATTCTGATAATCATTAACAACATATTTTTATTTAACTTCAAAAAAAATATAATTCTTATATGTGCAATAATCTAGATGAGGGGTTGAGATCTCAAATCCAATCATACTTCAACTCCTTTACCAACACTCAAAGGTTTACTACCATAATAATGACATATATGAGGCCATAATCAGATTCTTATAGTTCACATTCCCACATTAGCAAAGGGTGGAACATGAGATTCAGGGAATAATAACTAAATTACTAATAACTTAATTAAATTATAGTTGACTAGATAATGTTTATATTAATAAATTTAACTAAGGTATGGATTGAATTACAAATGACATGCAACACATTGATTATAATTTCATATATTTTAATTATTAAATATAGATCACACAAACAAAAGTGCATTGAATGCCAAATACATGTGTAACAATGGTTGAACAAGTTTGAGAACAGAATGTCATCTGATGCACTATAATTTAGATGAGTTTATTACAAATTTAGTAATATATGGTGTATTCATGCCTTATTTATACTATGCCCCACCTATTAGCTTTACAAAGGTTAAATTGGTGCAAGAATAATGATTTATTACCCTAACTTTTAATACACCATTTGATAATACATAATGAGCTGCAATTGATTCTCTATGAAGGTTATATGTGTATAAAACTAGACTACACATTCAGATCAATGTTCGAATCTTAATAAATTCAGGAGAGATGAACTGAAGTACCTGTAGTATAACTTCTGATACTACAGTGTGCTATATAAGCTGTGCATTTTGAATGGTGTCTTTAATAACAGAGTTCCTTACCATGTAAGTGGTCCCTAAGGTCTATATGACTTTCTATGAATTAATTGAACTTATAGTTTGGTGATTGGAGCAGCTTATAAAAACAATCTGGACTCTCATGTTCCAGTTATAGTGAAGAGCTTTCCGAACTCAGTTTATGGGATAGCCACTAAAACCAGAATCCCATTCATATAAGAAATTTACAGCAAGGAATAAATGTACTTATTTTATTCCTAAAGACACATTCACCATGCTAAATACAATGTCAATTAATAAATAAGGGTACACAAAATTATATACTTTTCATTCCATGAAAGTACCATATGCCAGATCATAAATTAGCATACATAAATCATGCTAAAAAGGGGGTAATTATAAGTGATCTATTTTATCAAGTAATGCATATAGTTTATAAGATAAACTAAGAAGCATTAAAGCATATTTTGGACTTAAATAATCATTTATAATATGCTTTCTAATCATTCTTGCCTATATTAACAAAATTATATTTATTGATATGCAAATCTAATTCTAAAATTAAGGTAAAACCTAGCAGCTTACATATAAATATAAACAGGTTTTCAGAGTGGAGATTTGTGTGTGTGCACTAAAAAGTGTCATTGCTGAATTATGAGAGAGCTTCTAATTATCTCTCTGCAAATTTTATTCATAGAATCAATCTCCATTCTGAAGTGGGAACAACATAAATTATAAAACAATCATGTATAAAACAAATAAGAAAGGCATGTCCACAGATTATAAAGATACAGTTATAATAATAACTGTGAACAGTTATTATAATTTGGAAAGATAATTCAATTAAAATTATTTGATTTATAAGAGATAGGATTCTAACAAAGGTATCATTAAATTAAAAGTACATTATAGTTTCATAAAAAATATTTTACAAAGTTTATTTATGATTATTCAATATTACACAGCTTTAGAGAATTATTAAAAATAGTTTACTTTAAGATATTTTATACAGCTATCTGGAAGAAATTTTACCAAACTTCTTCTAGCTGAGGTGTGTTCATGGCGTTTGGCACTGGCATTCTTCATTAGACTGACATGCCCGATGACTTCTTGGAAGGTTGTGTGTCTTTAACTCATCCATAATTCAGAATCAATTTCCCAAAAGGAAGCTGTCAACTGGTTGTTTTTTGCCCAATGGTTTTCATCATAGAAAAAGAGTAAACGAATGAAGTCGTATGTCTGAATTTTGGGTTTTTTTATATTAACTCGTTCTCACCCACCCCCCACTTACACACACAAGTCATTAAGTTGGTTACAAGTTTTAATTTTAAATTTTAAGTTTCAATAGTTAGCATAAATTTTAACAAAAATAAAAGATCTAGCTTAGTTATTGACAAGAAGTAACAGGTTAATGATTTTGTCTTTGTCTCATTTAATTTCATTTTTAAATCTTTGAATTTTCGGTTCTCAATTTACAATTTAATGAGAGGTATTTCTGAGAAACCAATGACATTGATTTTTTTTTAAAAAATAGATTTAAGTTGTCAACAATCTGCTATTTGCATAACATGGTCACACCTGGATTTAAGATTTATACATGAATACAAACAACTTTATAAATTTAATAACTTAAAAGATATAATTTAGAAAAAAAATGTTTACACAATTTACTTTAATTGTATTAATTTAATTTTATAACTGAATACACATTATATGTATACATACATTAATATATTAGATGTGTGAACATATACACACATACACATAAATATACACTTTGTATGTAAAATTTGCACCCATTAACATCACAAACAATCTCGTATTATTATGGATTTGAATCCCATTCATGAATATTTAAATATTATTTTAAATAGTCCACTATAGCTTTGTCCATTACCTGTGTAATTCTAGTAAATAAATTCACTTGTTGAATGAAGTTTATTTCATGTATATCAAATCTAAATAAATTGGGGTATTGTAATATAAAATTATAACCAATAGTATTTTTTTCTTTAGGTCTGTATTATTTTACAACAGTACCTCATACCATTCTATAAAGTTATTAGTTTATTAATTTGAAAGTAAACGCTAGTAACAGTAATTAGTAAATCACACTTTCTTTCAAATGAATAACAAGTAACAGTTTTGCTACATTTAGTAATCCATTTGAAGTTAAAAGTTTTATGTATCATTTTTCTACTTTTATAATTAATACTTTTCACATTTAAGTTATAAAGGTATAATTATCAATCATCAGAAATTATTATTTTTTTTAAATATAATTATTATCTCTTTTTTTTTTTTTTCAGTTAGTAAAGTTATTTTTGTATATTATGAAATTATTCAAGTTAGCATTCAAAATGATATTAGAAAGAAAATAAAATCTTTTCTAGATTTTGTTAAAATTATCATTCAAACCATTAACAAAAATTAATTATTTTTATTTTAAATGCGATTGGCATTAGTTTCAGAATTAATTAATACATTGTTTAAAGTTTTTTTTATTTCTTCAATATTCACAGAAGTTCTAAAAACATATGAATGATAGGTTGAAACAACTTCACTAAATATTAAAGAATATTAAAAATAATTTAGTACAAAGTTTCTTCATAAGTTTTTAATATGAAAACATTATTACCTCAACCTTCTTCTTTTTAAGTATATGCTTTCTTCACATGTTATCACAATTACTGAATAGACATCGTCAATGTTCATTTAGCATCTTTGCTAGCTTTTTAACTAAACACTACTGTTTAACAAAATGCGTATTATAATAGAATTAGCACGTTAAGAATTAAAAATATAAAATATAGATCAAGCTTCAAGTGCATTTTAATGATTCTTCAGATGATATTTGAAAAAGTCAGAGAAGAAGATAAAAAAAAATTACAATAACCTTTTTTGAAGTGTGTGATAGATATTTATAGGTTCAATATTTGATGGACAATTTGTTTCCCACACCTTTGTTTTATGATACATAGTAATAATTTCCCTTTCTACAACCAGGAAATAGGAAGTAAATTTATCCAATGGTAATCTATTTTTAATTCTACATAACAATTATTGGAAATTTTCAATAACCTTTAAATATTTTTTCAACTTATTTAAAATCAACTGATGATTGCTGGTTTAGCATGAAATACGTATATTGGTGATTAGTTATCTTTTCAACATATGTGTGTTCAAGTGTATCAGTGTTATGAGATAGTGTGGAGAGTGGTGGGTCGTGTGAAGGTCTGTGCTCATACCCTGTCTATTAAAATCAATAAAAATAAGGATATACTTATTTTATATATTACTTTTAAAAATTATTATTTTTTACCATTAGAAACTCATGTATATTAAATAATTTTAATTAATAAACTGATTATAAAATTATATTAGATGAATAAATGGATTAAATGAAATTCAATTTTATCTGTTTTAAAATCACAACGTCATACCTCTTACATGTCAGCATTTTCTGACATTTTCTTTGTCACCACACATCAATGTAAAATATATGATAAGATGATTATTGCTTTTCAGAAAATAATAAATTTGACTTCATTCAATATATATATATATATATATGTGTGTGTGTGTGTGTGTGTGTTTACTACTGAAATAAATTTTAAGTGTTCACATTTTGTTTCTGTAAATATTAAAATAATGAGATTGCATTCAAAACAAAGACTTTACAAATCTCACTTTCTAGAAAGATTATTTTCAGTTTATAAAATCAATGAAATGTTTTAATTATTATTATTTTTAAATGTTGAAAATGAATAATTACTTAATTCTATTAGGTCTAACAAATTATGCTTTAAAAGATTAAATTTTTTAAATATTTATTGCAAAATTGTGAGATTTTCTTAATCATAGATTGATTATGTCAAAGCTACTCTTCTAATTTTTCTTCAGGCCATATTTATCTTAGCTGCTATTATAATGTTATATTTTGGAAAATAAAGTATTTCAACTCAAAATAAGTAAATAATTTTTATTTCTTGATATTGAATAAATATAGTGCAAATTATTATTTTTTAAAATCTAAAAGCATAATAAATTCGCAAATAAACACATTTTTGCATGATTGAAAACTACAATGTCATAAAATGCCAAATGTTTTAAAGCCTTGACAAAAGACAATGGCTGAACATGTTAGTGTGGCTCTTATGTCTATTGTAAGCGCAGGGATTTTCAATTTCCCACCTTTTTGTGCTTAATTTTGGGGAACAAATTATTATACTAAAATATATTGTTTTACATGCATTTTATCATATGATACCTGCAAAAAAATTGACTAGGGAGTGAATTGGCCAAAAGACAAAATAATTTGGTTCAACTGCTCTTAAAGTTAAGAAATTACATTTAAAAATTGATGTGCATGCATTTAATACACTCACTGGAAATCACTTCATATGATCACAATTTCTTATGCTTGCTTATAATTGTTATTAAAATAGGCAAATCTTTCTATATGTATTGCAAGTCAGTGCAAGCCATAGTAACCAATGGAAGACAAAAGGCTTGTGTATAAATTCCATATCTAGTGCCTACTCATCCAATATCGCCAGACTAGTTTCTTGCTTGTGCCTTCGTCAGTGTAGAGCCTTGGATCTGAGAGCACTGCACCTAGATCTTAGGATCTAATGCAACCCTCCAGCAGCCTTCCTTTATCTCTACTTAACTACAACACTATGAGTTTTAAATTGAAACCACAATATTTTGAAACCAAGTTCATTAGCTTATATAATCATATAGGTCTGAACTCAATTCAGTACTTCTACATTTTGTTGCCTTTTGTTCTTTAATAACCGTATACACCACTATCATATTAGGTAGTCTAATATTTAATTATTAGTTTTTAAAACATAAAGATTAGACTTATTAAGCCTTAAATATATATAAACTTTAAAATAAAGCATATGGGAATAACTTACTATATTTTAATTTTACTGACTTTAATTTTTAAATGAATATATGTGTGAGTTCAAACTATTACCATATTCTAATTGTATATGAATATTTACTTAAATAAAATTTTCAAAGTTACCTATTATAATAATATTTATGTTACTGATATTTTGTAATAGGTAATTATAATTGCTTATATAGTGTATCTAAGTTATTAATTAGGAATAACTTGTATAGTCTGGTCTATTATTATTTTTAGATTACAATAATTTTATCCATCTTAACCTTTTTTAATTTTATTTTTAGCAAAACCTTAAATAGGGCATAATTTCAGCAGTTAAAATAATATTGTCAGGTTGATTGCCTTCAGAAGATGGATGTTTTTGTTCAAATTTCCATAACCATATATACCAATAATGAACTGAATTTCCGGCCGTCAAAATAGCTTCCTCCATGAAACAATATTTGTCTATACTTGTCTTATATTAACCTTGAGAACAAACTGCTTTTAACAAATTGGTTAATGTTTGTTGTATATTGTTATTTTTTTATCTACTGATGTTATTAGCGAAGTTTCAATTATTACACATAATGTTAATTATGTATGTATAGGAGTGTATGTGTTAGTAAGAGCACAAACCAAATGTATCTTAAATCTATTGATAACTTCAACAATTTTACTTTAGATGAACAAATTATATTATATTATTATGACTATATCGATCTAACTATAACATTTATAATTCATGTTGCATGTCTCTTTGGCAACATATTATTAATTGCAGCATTAATTATATTTCCAAAATTGCGCACTATTCCTAATATATACATTACCAATCTATCAATTGCAGATTTATTTGCAGGGGGATTATCTTCTCCTCATTACTTTTACAATAGTATTTTTAATTGGAACATGCGAATTGGCTGTGAATTTTCCTTTTTTTGTTTAGTTGTAGGATTAACAACATCCCTATTGATATCGACTCAAATTGCACTTAATCGTTTTATTATTCTATGTAAATCTTCATCTCTTTATACAAAAATATACAACTTTCGAAATGTTGTGTTTATGTTAATTGTAACGTGGTCTTTTAATGGAATATATACATCATATATTGTATTTTCTGGATTTTTTCTAATGACTTTTAATTTTATTTTAAGAGAATGCTCTATTCCTATCGATGCCAAAGGTGTAATTGTAATAGCAACAACATCATTTATTTATTACATTTTATGTTTTCCTACAATTTTTTACTGTTATTATAATATATTTAAAATTATAAAAACATCGCAAAAATCTTTGCAAAATCAGATTAATACAGAATCGATGCAGCGCAGACTTGCTGCAAATGTTAGAGTGACAAAAACAATGTTTATTATATTTATTCTACTTGTGATATCTTTTATTCCAATAACAGTTTCTCTTATTTTGTTAAATAGTTTTCACATTCCACCTATCATTGCTAGAATATCTATGATTTTTGGATTTTGCCATTCAGTTGCTAATCCTGTTGTTTGCGCTGCAACTAATAAAGTATTTAGACAATCATTTGTAAAAATAATCACTTGTAATTGCAATAAATGATTATTATTATTATTATTATTATTATTATTATTATTATTATTATTATTATTATTATTATTATTATTATTATTATTATTATTATTATTATTATTATTATTATTATTATTATTATTATTATTATTATTATTATTATTATTATTATTATTATTATTATTATTATTATTATTATTATTATTACATTCAAAGATCAGCCTTTCAAGCTAATTGTGCATGCGTCTTCTGCGAGTGTTAAATAATAAATGAATACTTCACGCTACAATACAAAATATAGTATTTATGCTCGAATAAAAGGAATACTCTTATTCCTACGACTCAAATTCTGTTATATGAGCAAATCTAAAGTACTGTTGACTAAAGTGTAAGAGTAGAATTATCACTTTAAATTACTATCTACGATGTTGGAATGACGTTGGTGAAATTGTCTAGAATTTACTAAACGTCACTCTAAGTGAAACTTAATTAAAAGTAAATAAGCATTTATTTTTATATGACGCTATGCATACAATTGTATTACATTCAAAGATCAGCCTTTCAAGCTAATTGTGCATGCGTCTTTTGTGAGTGTTAAATAATAAATGAATACTTCACTCTACAATACAAGATATAATATTTATGCAGGAATAAAAGGAATCCTCTTATTCCTACAACTCAAATTACTTTTATTCCTGCATAAATACTATATCTTGTAGAGTGAAGTATTCATTTATTATTTAACACTCGCAGAAGACTCATGCAGAATTAGCTTGAAAGTCTGATCTTTGAATGTAATACAATTGTATGCAAAGCATCATATAAAAATAAATGATTATTTACTTAAAGAGGGATGTTTAGTAAATTCTAGACAATTTCACCGACGTCATTCATTCCAATTCATTCCAACATCGTACATAGTAATTTAAAGTGAGAATTCTACTCTCATGCTTTACTCAAAAGTACTTCTGATTTGCTCATATAAAAGAATTTGAGTTGTAGGAATAAGTGGATTCATTTTATTCCTGCATAAACACTATATCTTGTATTGTAGAGTGAAGTATTCATTTATTATTTAACACTCGCAGAAGACACATGCACAATTAGCTTGAAAGGCTGATCTTTGAATGTAATACAATTGTATGCATAGTGTCATATAAAAATAAATGCTTATTATTATTATTATTATTATTATTATTATTATTATTATTATTATTATTATTATTATTATTATTATTATTATTATTATTAGTAGTAGTAGTAGTAGTAGTAGTAGTAGTAGTAGTAGTAGTAGCAGTAGTAGTAGTAGTAGTAGTAGTAGCAGCAGCAGCAGCAGCAGCAGCAGTAGTAGTAGTAGTAGGAGCAGCAGCAGCAGCAGTAGTAGTAGAAATTAAAAAATTGAATTTAAATATCAGCCTAAATAATTTTGGCTTTTTTCATAAGCACATCAAAGGAAAAACAAAAAAGCCCTTAATATATGATTATATTGCTACACATTAATTTAATTTTACCATATTTTGAATAATATTCAATTAATAAATAAAAAACAACAACTAATTATTCTAATAAAAACAAATTCAATTTATTTAATAAAAATATATTTTCTCATTAAAAACTTAATTGATGGCATATACAATTTTATGTAGTCTCATTCACAAAAAATATTCATAGTAGTATGTTTGCAATCACAATTAATTTGTGCTTTTTTTTTTCAAATAATGATGCCAATTCTTTGAAGCATAAATATGTTTTCCAGCAATAGTCAATCTCCCCTGTTTAATTAATATGTTTAAAACAAATGATTTGTCTACAGTATTAAGGTATTTAACATGGTTTATTTGTGTTGCCCTTCAAACACATATTTACGAAATGGAAAACATTATAATTTATATAGTAATTGTTGCTATTATTATTTTTTTGTGTAGTTACATAAACAAAAATGTTTCTTGATATATATATATATATATATATATATATATATATATATATACGTGTGCTCTTCCGATAATATATATATATATATATATATATATATATATTATCTTAAGCTTAGTCTGTCTTAAATCTTAGTCATTTTCTGTACTAATATTGTAATAATTTCATATTTGCCTTGGACAACTAATTTTAATTTTTCAGTCTGACCTTGTATAACTAAGAAGCCCTTACTAACTTTTGATCTTCAGTTGTTTACAATATTAAATTTATCCAAATAAATTCCCAATACTTTTTTTTTTAAATTTAAATTTTTATTAGTATTAACATTCTTTCACATTTTTTCTTAAATAAAATTTTGCTTTATTTTATCACCTAAAATTTACATACATTTATTTCAATCATTTTACATTCATTTAATTTACATACAACTTATTTTTGATAACTACAATATATAGCACTTGTAATGGTTTGCATTTCCTCATTAATTATCTGTACTTTTTATTGTTAAGATTTAGTTTTACTAATCATATCATGATAATATTTCTTACTTATTTAAATAATGTATTATTTCCGTAACCAACGACATTCAATTTTATTTTTCTTTTCGAAAAATGGCTACTCTCTAATCTAGCGTTTTTAGTATTAAAATATAATGCATGGGCTTAAAATTCAGCCTACTCTTTATATTATACACTTTTAACTTTTAATGTTTGAACATCATGTCTAGACTAAACAGTCTTTGCTATAACTTCAACTCTAGATTTCTCAAATTTAGCATTTGAAAAAGTCTTTAATTCAGTTCATAATTTTTTCATCACATATTAAAATATTCAATATGTTTTTTTTATTAATATCATTAATAATGCTAATTAAAACTGTAATGCGTTAGATGATAAAACAAATAAATGCATATAAAACTATATAAATACTATGCACACCATTATATGTATCAATATTTCTTGAAATTCATGAGAGCTTTAGATTACATTGTAATCTTATCAATTGTAAAGTAATACGCAAGTTTAATATATGATTTTACATGAGCTTTATGTGCTAGTATTTGCTGCTTGTCTATTTATTATATTTCTTTAAATTTATATATCAATATCCCTTATATATATTTTTTCCATGATTACAAATTTTATCTATGTTAAATTGATTTAATAATAATCAGAATAATTATATTATTAGATAATAAAAAATAATATCTAGGCCATTTGTCCATAATCTCCAATGTAAATTAATTTAAAATGTATTTAAAGATAAACTCTATATTTCATATGGTTTTTTTCCAAATGAAAGTAGACTAACTAATAATTATAAGAATGTTATACCTAAAACGCAACAAAGTACTATAATTTGTCACATTGTATGTACTTGTAAAAAATCATATATAACGTGGAATCACGATCTTTTCTGGATAAAAGGATAAAAGAACATCAGTTATTATATAATCTGATAAATACCATATAAATAGTCGATTAAATAAAACCTCAGTATTCATTGACCATTGGAAAATGTTGGAAATATACATTTACTTTTAATGTTAATGATACAAAAATATTAAAGGAAGGGAGCCATGGTAGTCGAGAGGGCAGCACAGCCACCTTGCCAGCAAGTAGTTGTTTACAGATAGTTGTTGTGGGTTCGCTTCCCAGCCATTGCTTTGACATATGGAAAAAAAAACCAAATAAATTTTAAAAAAATACAAAAATTAATCAAGGAATATTAATAATTAAAGTTAAAGAGAATATAATAAATAGACAAGCAAAAATTAAGGACATACACAGTTAATGGAAGAGCAAATGATCATAAACATCCATATTATTTTAGAATTGACAAGAATTACAACGTAATCAAAAGTACTACTGATTAATTAACATATATATATTTCATTATTTTTACTATTAATAAATCGTTAATATAAAGTTTATATGACACTCAAATTTCGTACATACACAAATTTATAAATAAAATAATCATGAATAACAGAAAATGTACTATTTGTGGCAATGTTTTTCATGTTTACTAAAGATCAAAGTAATCCCATTTGAATTAGTTCATCATTATTTTCATTTTTTTCTAATACTAATCTTATATCTTGGAATATCTGTAATATATCTCAATTCCTAGGATTATCACACATATACAAAAACATATGAAATTTTTAAGTGACACCTTGCTTTACTACATTTGTTCCTATAATGATTTGTATAAAACTATTTGAGTTGGTTCTGTTGACTAACAAAATGTTATTTATTTTCAGAAATCATATTCATAGTGATTGGTTAAATGCTGCATTTGAAAGAAAAAAACCCTGAAATAATACCTACAAATTTTAATGAAATGTAGGATAAACAACGTATTCCTTTAAAATAGAAGAGGCAGTTAAGAAATACTCTCTTTTCGACAAATTTAGTCAGATATTTTAGAATTTTAATAGTACAAATAGTTCATTTTTTTTGACTGAGAATTAAAATAAAACAGTGAGTAATTTTATATTTCCCTTCTTATATCTCAATTTAACATATATACATTGATGTTATTTCAATAGTAACAAGTGGTTATATTCCATATAAATCAAGAGAGCCAATGTCACGTAAAATGGCAGGTTTGAAGTCTTTCTTATTTAGAAATAACAGGTTTTGCAAATATTCATCAGATAAAGGCAAAATATTTAAACATTTAGCAATGAATTGTTACATGTTGGTTACAATAATCATATATATATATATATATATATATATATATATATATTGTAGCCCTTTGATTTGTCCAAGGCTCCATATTTTAAAGTTAACTATGAAAGAGAAGGTTCCATCCAAATTTTCCTCATAATGTATGCATTTTTTTTCTTTAATAAGAAAAATTTTAGCACAGACCAAGTTTGAACCCATATTTATAAGGATTGTGTGTGTTAACTTAGTAAGCAATCTAAAAATTTATTGTTAATGTGTTTATAACCAGATGATTATTTTAGTTTTAAATTATGGGTTAAGTTAATATTAAGAATATATTAGAAAAGCAGGATTTACACATTTGTTGATAGATTAACTGAGAAAAGGGAGATGTGTGACTATTAAAAACTACATTAGATATGATGAGTGGACATTGTTTTATAATGAGTTATAAAAAACAGTTCATGAAAGTAAATGAAAAATAATAATAATATAGTTATAATAGATAAAGATTAAGGCATTAAATCAGTCAATTTAAAGAAATATATATATGCAAGCATGTGTGTGTATACAATCTGATTATAGGTTTTGATGGTAAAATTCACAATCAATAATCTTCTTGCATGTTGTAAAACAAGTTTTGAATAAAAAAATAAATCATTTTAAAAAGTTTAATATTAGCAGCCTAATTTAATTCAAAGTCTGAGTTTGAAACAGCTGCAATATCTATTTTGTTTCATTATTAAATGGAAAAAGTAAGATTACTGTTCTGTTATTTACTTTTAGTATAAGTTCCATTGGTGTTATATTACTCAGTTAATTATCAGTCCTTAAAAGACACAAGTTTCACCAAGAAATTTAAGTGGACCATTAATTTAGACAATTAACGATGAATGGTCTGTCAAATGTCAACAATTAATTGGCAATTATAACTGTTGAGTTGTGAGATTAATTGTGTCTGTTTAAAATACAGAATGGAATTTGGGCCTGCTTTTCTGAAAGACCAAAAAGGTTAAAATTAATAGAGGAATAGGAACAAGTCAATTAATTATAAAGATAATGACCAATGAATTTTCTCTATAAAAGCTGTGTTAATAGAAGGGGAGGGACACACTCTTATATTTAAACTTTCTTTCCATAAGTTTTTCTTGCATTGACTGAGAGAAAACTGTCTTATAAAATTTAAAATCGTTTTTATTGTACTTTTTGTCCCTTAAGAATAATTGGCTAATTCTAATATTGTCTTAAGATAAGACAATGTGTAGTGAATAAATTTTAAGTGGGCACACACACTTCTCCAGAAGTCAACTAATGGTCAACACTGGATCAACAGATGGTAATAAAAATTTAAACCACATAAATTAAACTTTGAGTTTAATATCATTTATATATATGCAAATAGGTTTGATGTATATGTAAGTCAATTTAAATATATAAAATGAATTTAAAACTGGAAAAGGACAATCAAAGACAGACTGATAGTGTGAAAAAGTTAAATGAAGGCTGTTTAACTGAAACCTGTAGAAAATTTAAAAGTTTAAATGTAATCTACATAGAGTTGGAAATGAGGAACGCAGTTCAGCTAAATAAAAACTATATATGATGGTAAAGAAACCAAACTTTATCAAAATAATTTTTTACTACAAAGACTTATATGCTCTTATAAACCAGTCAAGGAGGAATGGAAAAAAAGAAAAAAAAAGTGGAAATCAGGAATCTGGAAGGACACCCACTAAAGGACTTCTATAACTATATATTTTTTTTTGTTATTCCTTCTTTATGTGTGTACAACATTTAATATATATATATATATATATATATATATATATATATATATATATATATATATATATATATATATATATATATATATATATATATATATATATATATATATATATATATATATATATATATATATAAATGTCTGCAGGACATTTAATATAAAAAAAATATTTCTCTATAGTGTATCATGTATATCATATATTTTAAAACTAATTCATGTGATAATTACCATTATATTATTTTGGGGGTAGAGATTGATTTCAGATGATTTTATATATGTTTATTTAAATGCTTTTGCTATTATTGTCATTTTGGGGGTAGGTGAAATTTATATTGTGTCCTTCTGATATGCCTTATTTAAAATGCTTTACAAACATTTTTTTTTTCAATTAAAAAAAGACAACACTTATAGATATTGTTATTAGCATCAGAAATTATTGTCAAATGCTCAAGAC
Organism: Epiperipatus broadwayi; assembly: GCA_028023455.1. NCBI lineage: Eukaryota > Metazoa > Onychophora > Udeonychophora > Euonychophora > Peripatidae > Epiperipatus > Epiperipatus broadwayi. The sequence goes on from JAQFVV010012457.1 coordinate 2,257,896, forward strand.
TTATAGATGAATTGCTTGTCTATTAACACCATCAGTTTCTTATAAAGTGCGTGGAAAGAGTTTTGAGAATATTATATGCATTTCTTATTGTTTATTATTATTGTTATCATAGATTTAAGGCCAGAAACAAGCTGCTTTATGCTTGAAAAATTTATGGGCTCATACTCCGGTGCACTAGTCACAAAAATATTAAAGAGATGAAAGTTTTACTTGTATAATTTGATGGTTCGACCTGTATGTGTGTGGATAGACAAACATCTCCACAAAACCATTGAAACCTAGTTCACTAAGATATATATGCTATATTCATAAAGTATTTGAACCTAGTGGAAGAGTTTTCCCACTTGAGTATTCTCTACAATGTAAGAAGGTTTCTTATTTTGATGGCCAGAGGTGATTAGTATACCTATGTTTTTGTATGACTAGCGATAAAAATCCTACCATATCTCAACCTTAGTGAAAAGGTTCGCTCTTATTCAGGTCACTGCCTGCCTCATATTAATATTTGATATCCGTACGTGTGTATGAGAGGATAGCCATGATAAGCATTATTATAATTATTAGATACCAGGTTGCAAACTCAATTTAATGTCAGAATGAATGCAGATAATGGGTGTGTGATTGGTGTATTTGAATATTGTTTTTATAGATTTGATTTAGCATTCGAGCCAAAAATAATTAAGTTAATAAATGTTAAGGGTTAAATAAAGCTTACAAATGTTTAAGCCTAAGCATAAGCAATGTGTATATAAATTTATTTAATAAATACTTACATGGCCAGCTGAGAACTTTGCTGGAAAGGTAATATTGTTAAAATATTATTGTATTATAAGAACATGAACATAAAGTGGATGCACTATGATGATGGTTGATCTTAATGCCAATTTATTTGCAATGACTTAGTTTCACTATTTTTAAGATATCTCTGTTGTAAAGATTAGGGCAAAGGGATATTTAATCAGGATGATAGGATAAGATCAAGAAATTTGCGAGGGAATATTAACTTTAAATTTTTTAACTAAAATTATTAAATTTAGTTAGGAGAGAAATAGATTATGTTTTTTCTAAAATATATCAGTAATAAAAGAGAAAGCATTGGACACAATAGAAATTGGCATTCACTAGATTTAAGATAAAATGAAAGCGTAAATATAATGTATATGTTTTTGTATTGAATTATAGTTTGTTAAATAAAATTTGTTATTTGTTTTAAATAAAATTTACAAGTGTCTCCATGTTTTTGTGTGTTATTATTATCTAGATGCTTCCAATCCAATCATACATCAATATATTATTATTAATATTTGAATTATCATATACATAACTAATGTGCAGTAAAATTATTTAAAAAGTTAATTTCAAATACTTAGAATTACCAAATAATTTAAGATTGTTGAAGTATAAACTATGAATAGAGATAGTATTGAGTGATAGTGAGTGCAGGGGTGGACATAAAATCATTTCTCCATCCGATGTATTCAAACACCTCTCTAGACGCACTTCTTTATAATTCTGTTATCATTATGAATATGTTTATAATGTATTACTAAAAGATTTTAATAAGCTTAAATATTTGAGCTTTAATGTAAATAAATATTAAACTGCATTAAGGACAGCCGAGATCACCTTGGAGGCGATCAGGAGAGGAGTGCTTATCACCAATCACAGCTTATTCTATTTCCACACCTAATTATTCGAAAAAACTCTGAGAAGAGATTATAATGAGAGAGAGGAGCTAGAAAAATGTAAAATTTAATGATAAAATAAATAATAGTGTAATAGACATATGAATGTGAGGTTGATGGAGGAGTGGATCAGGAAGGTGGAGATGAATATATAACTTTATAATTAGAATAAAATTTAATTGTAACTTTAATCATAGTGAATGTGGAATGCACTGAGAATAACCTGGAATTCTTAAAGATATTAATATTGTCTATTTTAATGTGTTCTCTAACTCGATTATGTATTAACCCATTCATGGAATATTATTACTAAGAGTATTGAATTGAGATTTAACCTTTATATTTTATTAGATTTGCAATTTGGCGCCCTGGCAATTAAGCTTATAGATGTTCTGTACCATCATCATCACCCCCAGTAGGCCTCAGAAATAGTGTCAGCTGGGAATGGTGAAGCATCCATTGATCCATCCTTAAAATGTTGTAATTGACATGCAATTTATCTGCAAGTGTGTAAATGCCATATAGATTTAAATATAGTACAATCAATCCATAACGTGGATGTGCGATCATTTGAATAAAATTCTCATTGGTTAGAATAAAGTTATAATTAGCTTAAACTATCCAATAATATATGTCATATTTGTAAGCTCTCCCAATCATTTTAGTTATATTTAAAATACAATGCAAATGACCAATCGAGAGATTGCAAAATGCATTTTATGTTAATTTAATAAGTTTTTATAAAGTTAACAAAATAAAGAATAACTTTTCATTTGTTTGAATTGATTTTTATTTAGTTACAATTGGCTTGTAATGTGGTCGCATGAAGGAGGCTATATTTAATTTATATGTAGGAAATATATTAGTCTATGCATTGTACTTGATAAATTATTATATCAAATCTATACTTAGAAATTATTTAATCTATACTTATTATACTAGAATATATATAATTGATGCATCACATATTTAATTGATACTTTATAAATGCATCTTAATAAATTCATTTATATTTAAGAAAATTTTCATCTTTCAAAACCAATATTAAGAAAAATATCCTTGTGTTAGATTTGGCTACAATGAGGAAGCCTATTAAACATTCAATCCCCTAGCCAAAACTTATTCGTTTAAGCAAAATCTATTCATTTAGTTAAAATATAATTTTGTTAGAAATCTCCAAACCTCGTAATATAAATTTATTCGTTTACCAATAATACATTTAAATACTTTTAGTTAGAAATGGCTGTTGAATCTTTATTTAGTTAGAATATATATATATATATATATATATATATATAGATAACTAAATAAATGAGGGTATATATATATATATATATATATATATATATATATATATATTATACCCTCACTTCCAGGAAATATAATATATCATAAAATGGATCTAGCTCAGATAATAATTATGCTCGGTTAAAATGCATATTCTCGATAATAAAGATATTCTACATTAATGTTAATTGTTTTAACTAGCTCTAATTAATAAAATAATAATATGATTCGGTTTATAAATTAAATAAATAAATATTTATTAAATAATGCGACTAGGAAGTGAGATACAAGTGGTAATAAAGAATTGCATTGAACCGATATCCCACAGGATACTACCTCACTGGCATAAGAACACTAACCCCCTATTACTATCTCAAATAATAAATCCATAGCATTCTTATGACTTCAACAATAATAAATTAATTAAGATAACACTAATAAATAAATCTTAATCTTTTTATTTAAAATAATCTGGCTAAAATAATCTCAGGTTCTTAAACTAATTTGAGTTATTCAAAATTACTGTAGTCAAGCATGATAAGAGATTTAATATCATCCTCAACTATACCTAATTAATAACAATAATAATAATAATAAATAATAATAATAATAATAATAATAATAATAATAATAATAATAATAATAATAATAATAATAATAATAATAATAATAATAATAATAATAATAATAATAATAATAATAATAATAATAATAATAATAATAATAATAATAATAATAATAATAATAATAATAATATCCAATGTATGATTTAATCTTATCTATCTTCCCCATTATAATTCTTATCAACAATAATAACAATAAAGAAATAATATAACATAATACTTTATCTTTCATATGACATCGTAAATAAAATATGTGGTTATATCTTATAATCTGAAAAATATGTGTGGCAATGGATATCATTATAATTATGTGTAATATTCTAACAATTAACTTATGACCATAATGATAATGTAAATGTATTTTCTTAAATAAATAACCTTAAGAAAATATTATAATGCTTAAATAATAATTTCCTTCTCACTGTGCAAATATGTTTTGGTTCGAACCCTCTATGATCAAATGTTTACAATGTGGAAACAAATTGGCCCAACAAACAAATTTTAAAAAAATGTTAAACAAATTTTTATTACAATAAAAATAACAATTTATTTACAATATTTACAATTCGAAATAAATCTTACATCTTTCCAATTTCCAATTTTTTCACAATAACTAATAAAGTAAAATATAAACATTAAGTCTTCACTAAGACTTTGAAAATAATATATCTATTTCTCATATTCATCAGAATTTTAATAATAATGATAATAATTAATCTGCACAACTTTTTAATATTATTTACCATTAAATGTCACTACAATATGCTTCCTTTAAACATATATCAGCTATGAAGCATAAAATAGAAAATACAAAAAAATACTAATACTAATATGCATCTCTCAAGTTATTCCTAATCACTTAAAATAGTTTATCATAACAATGTTGTTGCTGTTAAACAAAATATATTTATTTCAGTTCATTAAACACACATTGTACGTAAGTAATATTTACTGAGGCTATAACCTCGATGATATGCGTATAAAATGCGATAGTAGGGACCTCTACAGGTGTTTTAACCACAAGCTTACGCTATGGAACAAAAGAGGGGAACCCTTCTTTACTTCAACCTACTTTCTATTTAAATAGGTGAAGCTGAAGCAGTTATATTTGTGAGCGTGAAGCTATTCAATACTTCACTGATTAAGTCCACATTTCTTATTACACAATAATACTCATGAAATATTTCGATTTACGAGTCCCTACTACCCCATTTTATACTTATCGAGGTTATAGCCTCAGTAAATATTATTCAGTTCATTAAAAAAATGATTGGACACTTATTGATAATCTAATTGTCATATTGACCTAATATAAAATAGCTGTAAGTGTTAATGTATTTCTTTACCATAAATAATAACTATGAAATATAGCTTTGCTTGATCCTATACTGTTTTGTTTTAATGCACTATCCATTGAAAAATATGCAATACCTATAAGTTTTAAAATACTTAAAGTTATTAAAAATTCATGAACAATCTCCCTTTATCATTTACATACTTTCATGAAATTTATTTTATTAAAAAAATAAAATGTAGAAAATATTTTATGATTCTTTATTTTTAATTCTGTTTGAATCTCAATTCCATTTGTATTTATTCTTATCATCCTCCTAAGTAAGCAAACCTATCTTATCCTTTTCCAATAATGATCCTTAAACTCTAGATATTATCTATTATTTCCCATTAAAATACAATACTGTACGATGTAATACTTAGAAAATTATGATAGCGAACAGATGTGTAGGTATAGGGATAAACTAGAGTCTTAACTCAATAGTACATATATTAAATAGTCATCATGGTAACAGTGCATAAATTAAAGAGAGGCATGACTTATCTGTCTAATTCCCTCCACTACAAATAACAATGTCCAAGCTATTTCTTCAGCTTGTGTAACATCAATATTCAATATAAAAGGTAAAACACTGCCAACAGAAAATAGACAAGCTACATGGCTTCATTATCTGTACCTGCATAATTATTAGGATCATACAGATTATTTCTGTTCCCATAGCAAAAACCTACATTGAAAGCACCTTGTTGGTTTCATGTTTATATTACTTCCAAGTCACTACCCTTTACAAATTTCCTTATATATTTATCAATCTACATCAACAATAATTCTGACAACATATTCAATATAACAAATAAAATCCACTTATAAATATAACGATCTAAAATGTTCAACAAGAAAAGGTTATTCCACTTTCTTATCAAATATTCTTGAACAAAAATACAAATGACTATTAGCAATACTTTAAACAGTTTTCAAAAAAATAACGAAGTACTTTATGAACACAACCATATGATTATATTCCCAATTATGTTATAATATATTAGTAATATGAAAAAAAGGATGCATATTTTTATAATAAATAAATCCTAACCCCTATAGATTTAATGTGTGTATAATGTATTCACACATACTTATATGTTCATACAATAACATTACATAATACGTTGACAATCTAAAGAAAAAAAACATAAAATTATTAATATTTAAAACTATTACCTAAGTGATGTTTCTACTTGTTAATCACTTATTAGACATCTTCTAGTCCACAATCAAAAATAAAACTTTGCATAATATAACATTAATTCCATACTATCATACTTAAATTATTAAACTCCATAAAATTATTTTATATATTTTATAAAAAAAAATACAATATTCTTAGTAAGTAATTAATATTTTATGTACCTATTCTATTACTAATTATAAATAAATAAAAATAATACTAGGTTAGTTTTTAAAATAATTGAAAGACATATCTACGAAAACTTTAATGATGAACGTTCTTAAAAAAATGTTTTTATTTCTTCAAGATTTTTTTACCAACTCGTGATGAGCAATTGTATCCCTCAACACTTGTTGCTTTGCTTTTGTTTGAATGTTTGATGATGAAAAACTCTCTTCACCAAAAATGATGCATGCTCTGTAAATTCCAGCCAAACATAATGAACGAAAGTTAAAATAAATAATGAAAACAAAAATGAAAGTCGACTTCTAGAAATCTAAAATTATTGGTAAAAATAATCACTAATTCTTTCCTTAGAGTTTATAGAAATAATAATCTATTGTTCCTATTGTTCAGAATAGTGATTATTGAAATAATTCAAACTTATAATACTTAAAAAACAACACTTTGAAGTTTCCTCCCTTAGGATCCTATACCAGCTTACAGTGTTTTTGACACAGTGATATAAATTCAGTCATCCTGTTATGATTCTTGCACATTTTAAAATAATTTCCAGGAATTAATATTTATTTATTATTTATAATTCCATCAGATATAGGATAATACTGTCAAGATATTCATTATTACTTATCCAAGGGTATTTCTTTTCCATTATTAGTTTAAATTATCGGCCTACCCAAAAGTTACTATACTGCATGCAGTTTTTTTTTTTTAAAAAAATAGTAAAGACTTGTCAAATAATATACTTTAAACAACTGTCTTCATTTTATCATTATTTTTATGACAGTTTTAAATAATTTGTTAATGATGTTCTCTTCAAAAAGGAAAACATTTTCTGTATTTCTTTACTTTAAATAATACTTACTTTCACCTTCTTGAAAGATTTAAAGTTTTACCATATTATTTTTCTGATTCCAATATGACTATCTTCCAAAAGGAAAATGCATTACTATTTTAAATTTCCTATAAATTTCCCATTCAGCTCTTCACATAATTACCAGCATATAACTTTAGCTGATAAAATATTTCTCCCTGTTAAAATTATTACGATTATATTTTTAATTACAACTTTTATTTCCAAATCCCTTTAGACATGTAGTTCCCTTGGTACTTCCATGTTTCTGAGACATTTAATTAAATTTTGACAAAAAGTCCAGTTAGGGAATTTAGCTGCCTAACAATGCATAATTTAGATAATAAATTTATAATTTATTTATAATATTCTCTTTGCTAAAACAATTCAATTGGTACACTTCTTGGTTTTAAATAAATTATTAAAGAGCTATTATAGCACTGATTTGACTAACTTTTAAACAAACTTAATTAACAGAAGCATATTATTTTAAACAGAAGCACACTGATAATAATTGAGCATCTATTTTTATACCCAAATAAATACATCATTTGATTGGTGCATTAAACTTCTCACCTCACGGTTTAATTTACATATAACTTTGATATTACACAATTAAAATCAAAAATAAAATAATGACTAATTCTTTATTAAAATATTACTTAAAATATTAATTCTAAATCAATTTTTGTACTTCATTAAAAACAACTAAATATTTTAAAATGACTTTTAAAAATAATATTCTATCAATTTATTCCACCTTCAGTTATAATGTATCTATTTTTCTGTAAACCAAAATATTTAGTTTTTGCTAACTACATTCGCTTTTAAAACCCTAATTAAATATTTTATGCTAACTAAATTTAATATTTAATATTCTGATAGATGAATAAATATTTTCAATTATACAGTGCAATTTTAAAATAATTATTGAAATTTTATTAACAAAAAACTTGCAAGCACACATGTACTAATATTTACATGTCACATGATTTACAACTTAGACAGAATGTATCAAATTCTGCCTGGGAAGATTAAATATTTAATTGCAACAATTATTATATTAAATAAATAATATAATAATATAATTTAGAATAATAATTTTGATACCATAAAATTAAATATACATTTTTCTACAACAAAGACTACTTTTAAATCACATCATATTAAATATAATTATTAAATATAATTTATACTGTAAATATATATTTATTTAATTTTAAGTTATTGCTTTTAAAATTCAACTTTTAATATATATATTAAAGATTAATTACTACACTATTTTATTATGACCAGCTTTCCCAACCATATATAATTTATACACTTAGCTTTATTTAACTGTTTTAAATACATTTAGCAAAGTTTTAGGCATTAAATATTTTTATCTTACTTTAATTGAACTTATAAAAAGATTGTCGGCATAACATAGTCACTATACCAAGAGAGCACATCTAAAATTTAAATTTTTTTAGTAAATTGATATAATAAATTTATTCTGACCTAAAGAAAAAGTCACAATATATATATATATAATTAGTGATTTTAATATGAGATATAAGAATAAAATAATAATAATAATAATAATAATAATAATAATAATAATAATAATAATAATAATAATAATAATAATAATAATAATAATGATCTTTCTGCTAACAAAAAACATGGATATTAAAACCATATATTTTTAATGATCAAGTAAGATTTATAAGGACAATTTATAATGGTTTATGTAATATTACATTTTATACACCACCTACATCAATCAAATTCATTAATAATACTAATGATAAAACCACATTTATAAATAAAAAATGTATCATTTATAAATAGATATGTATGTGTTTCAATGGATATATAGATGAATAGAGGTGAGTGTTGGAAAAAATTAAAGGGCATGTGGTGTTGTTAAAAAAGAGTTCAGAAATTGAATCAAAATTACAAAGTAAAAAATAATGTTTCAGCATTTGTTTTTCACGATCATAATAATTTATATATTTTTGGTTTTAAATTAAATACAATAATGTTAAAATATTGCAAATTGAAAAAACAATAACACAAAAGAAAAATAAAAAGCTATGCAACTAAACAAATACAACATGACTTAATTTACAGGCAGACAGCCAATGTTAAGATCACAGAATTATGGAAAAGTTAGCCTTTCAAAAGTGCTAGTTGACAAAAACAATGACTATGATGATAGTCAAAAACACTCTTAAGTTGATAAAAAAAATTAAATATATCTGATTACTGTATTTATAAATATTTAATTATATAAATATATTGAAACATAAATTAGTTTTATGTACATTTATATTTATTTCCATTCTTACATTCAAAATGATTCAAAATAACTTAAAAATCGGAGAAATAAAAAAAGGCCTTGTTTTCACAAATGTAGTTTATCAAGAAAGGTAAACAAACTACAGTGATTAAAATCGTTTTTTTTTAAATAGAAAAGTGATAAAAGCTTTAAAAAACAATATTTTTCTTTTTTAATAAAGAACAAAATTTCTTATTAATGAAATTCAAACATTAATAAATAAAAGTTCAATAAATTGGGATTTAAAATGCCGTTTGTGATCTAGATTGGAAATCTAAACACACATTGTTTTTGTTTTGTTAGTTGTCTTTGGCTAAAGAACACACGGAAATAGATCCAAGAGAAATCAAGGTGAAAAAAAAAAAGAAAATATATCATTGAGAAAGCTATTCTCAGCAAGGCATACTATTGGTTAACTACTGAATTCAGTTGAAAGATATAAAAAGGGGAAGAATTTTATGATAAGAGAGTCTGGCAGAAGTTTCTATCAGTGAACATTCTATAAGAAACAATCTATCAAGCACAAATATAATGGTATGTGACAATTAAATATCCCATGATGTGTAAGTTGAGAATTATAGCTTTTTCCTTCTCATCATGCTCCATGATTAACTTATCCAACATCTTCTTGTGACACATCTACATGCAAAAGGGTAACTAAAGCAACATGCTTGTCATTTGAATGCCATTCAACAAAGCCACTAGCAAGAAATCCTGGAAACAGTAAATAATAAATTATGGTTAAAAAAGCTTTGATAATTTTCAGAAATTAATATTATTAAAATATATTTAATTAAAATGCAATGGAAACACAGTGAAAGGTCTATGGAATTAATAGAATCTAATATTAAAGTTATCTTATTTTCTGTTCTAAATGATCTATCCCAATTGATAAAGAATGTGGCATGTTTTAAACGATTCTGTTAACTATTGATTTTGTTTTTAAAATGAGATTGTCAATCAAAATTACAATAACATGTTTATAACACAGATGAAATTAGCAAATCTAGAAAATGAATGTATTTAATAAATTTGTACTATACTATGAATAAATTCAGACATTTTAATATGATTTAATATGTAAATAAAATTTAATGTTTATACATGTATAATGAATCACATACTTGAATAAGTTGAAAGATTAAGAAAATCTTTTTTTTTATTTGAATACTCTTAGAAAGGGAATATAAATGCTGAATTAACACTTGTTATATGTATGAGTTGAGAAGTAAAAATACCAAACCAATGTATCATGGTTAAATGTACAATGATATACCTGGAGTTTTGGGTGTGTATACAGATAAAATATATTTATTAGCTTGAATTAGTTATACATATATTCATCTTATGAAATTGGCAATACCAGTTAACAAATGAAGTAATGAAAGTCTACACACATTACTTAATGACAAATCTGGATAAAAATATGTGAATGCTAAATAAATGCATTTGCAGAATGAATTGATATCTGGACAGATGGAAATATATACACTTATATTTTACCTGAATAATCAATGGATATAAGTGTGTTTATATCGATCACTTCTAACCCTGAAATGGATTACCAATGAACCTAGGATAAATGTGCTTATATTATTGATTCAAACCTGGAATTGGAAACAACAAATAGAAATATATTTATTGTGCTTTGACTTAATTACAATTAAAGTTTCATTAAGTAAGCTTACTAGCAAGTCATACATATATGTACAAACAAAAAGTAACTGTGTTTTCTCAGGGAATTGATTGATTCCTCCTGGTGAAGGAGAATCTCTGGTCCTTGGATGACAAATTAGATTTTTGAAATTTGGATTCAATTTGCATTGAATTCCGATTATTATTTATTTCTTGTTCCCTTTATTGTGTTTCTTTTGACAAATATCATGATGGTCTACAACTATTATTTTATTGAGGTGATCTTACAGATATTACATCTTTTTTCAGGCACATACAGCTACTATACATTCAGGGGAGGGGATTGGACATGCTGCACATACATTAAAGTTTTTACTGATGTATATAGGGGTGATTGAACACACCTCTTTTGACCATTCAAATCCAGTCACTTTTAATGGTATGGTAAATATTTTATAATCATTAGAAAATTTAGAAAAAGTTATGTAATATTCTGCCCTCACTTGAATTATTTTACAAGTAAAAAATTCAATAAAAATGGCCTTGAGACTTAGGGTGTCTCTTCTAAGATCTTATTGGCTGTTACATTTTGACAACAAAGGAAATGGCTGTCAATCACTGAAAAAGTTATGATATGCTTTTGTTTCATTTTGAAAATGATAAACAAATGTTTTAGATCATTTTAAACATATTTTTTGACAAATTATTTTGATAAAATATGCTAAAACAAAATTATTTTAGAAAAAAATAGTTAAGATTTTAACAAAAATTACAAAAATCATTTGCTTTTTCTGCAATGTAAACAAATCATGTCATCATCTCACAAATAATTTGACAATTATAAAGAGAAATTCATTTTTGGAAAAACTTTTGTTCACTTTCATAATCTGATAAAGTATTAATATACTTTTTACAAACAAAACAAAAGTCAATATATAATATTAAAAGTTGAATATGTTTTGATCATTGAATTTGTATTTTGACACTTCACTTTGTGAATTAACCAATTAAAACATTAGGCTTTTACCTCAATTGGTCAATAAAATAATCAGCAATTAAGAGGTTAATACAAATGTACAGAAAATAAAAACTTGCATTACCCATCATTACTGTGTTAAATAAATTTGTTTGAGTTATTATTATTATTATTATTATTATTATTATTATTATTATTATTATTATTATTATTATTATTATTATTATTATTATTATTATTATTATTATTATTATTATTATTATTATTATTATTATTATTATTATTATTATTATTATTATTATTATTATTATTATTATTATTATTATTATTATTATTATTATTATTATTATTATTATTATTATTATTATTATTATTATTATTATTATTATTATTATTATTAGCTTTCAAAAAGGCATTTTATTGATTCTATAAAAGGTTACATTAAAAGTGGTTTACATAATTTTGGTATATGCATTGATTTATTCTGTTACATAAAAAATGAATATTTGAATGATATAGTTCAATTTATGGCTTCTTGAGTTGTTTGAACTTTTGTGACTTGAATGAGTCCTTAAAAAATCATAATAGTTGATGTATAAGTTGCTTTTTTGATCTTTTTGCTGTTTATAGCTTGTATGCATATAATTAAAAATCTGAGAAGCTATTGAAAAAGTTTTTCTCTAGTATTTTTTGTCAGATACTTAGTGTTGTGTTATAGCATTGATTGTTCTTTTAGTAGTGACCATGTTGCAGCATATAAGTGGGGGTTTGTTATGATTTTATCTCGATTCCTTATTTGTGTTAATTTGTTGCGAAAGGTAGCTGGATGCCGCCTGGTGTTATTTCCTATTATAAAAGTGCACCTTGTACACCAAAAAGCATATAGAATAAAAGTAGCTGCTCTAATGTTTGGTATTGATTTTGTTTTATATACAGCAATTATATTTTCAATTGATGTGTTAGGTTTTCTGTAGGTGTCAAAAATAATTTTTCTTATGTGTTCCAGTGCTGTACATTGGTATAGCATGTGTTGTAACGTTTCTTCTGATCGATGGCACAGTCTGCAAAAAGGATCTATTTTGAAGTACATATTATTATTATTATTATTATTATTATTATTATTATTATTATTATTATTATTATTATTATTATTATTATTATTATTATTACTATTACTATTATTATTATTATTATTATTATTATTATTATTATTATTATTATTATTATTATTATTATTATTATTATTATTATTATTATTATTATTATTATTATTATTATTATTATTATTATTATTATTATTATTATTTATTATTATTATTATTATTATTATTATTATTATTATTATTATTATTATTATTATTATTATTATTATTATTATTATTATTATTATTATTATTATTATTATTATTATTATTATTATTATTATTATTATTATTATTATTATTATTATTATTATTATTATTATTATTATTATTATTATTATTATATAAGCCTGCTTTCTTTATGACTCATAAACTTATAATAATCTTTTTAAATTTACTGTTTTTTTTAATCACAAATTGCCAACTCTGGCCCATCTCTTAATTTTTTTTTTTTCATTCATTTTTTTATTTCTATTATTATTCCATGTGCCTTCATTTCTATGTGTCATAAAAGTTTTTTACATCTTTGTTTTTTTTAATTAGTATTCAACATTTTTAGGTTTTGCAAAAATCACCTCTATTTTTCTATAAATCAATAAATCTTCCATCTCAACATTTATATTTTTTTCTTTAACTTTTAAAATAGTTTTTTAAAGTTTATTAAACATTTTTTTAAATTCCTATGAAGTTTCATGTTGCATTGCTTTAAATACACACATACATATTCATGGCAATGTGCATAGCTGGATTTGGAAACAAGTATAAAAAATCAGAAAATATGTATATACCCCAATACCTCTCTTTTATGAGCTATCCTCATTAAAAAATATTTTTAATACAACAATATAAATGATCATTGATTATAAATCAACCAGGAAATTTTATTTTGCTTGTAACAATATGTTGTATAATGCATTAATATACGACTACATATTTGTTTGTTTAATTTTATAAGGTTTGATTATACTTGTCATGCTACAATATTCCCCTCTTGGCAGCCTTTAAATATAATCTACATATTTGAATGGCTCCTAAATTTTACAAACTCTTCATAATGGCATGGGATTTAGGGAATGAACATTGTACTGTCACCTCACCTCCTGCCCAGTACTCACCCAAACTGCATTATTATCTTGACACTTAATGATAAGGAAATATCCCTCATTATAGACTGCAAATTTTTTACAGATAAATTTTCCTGGTTCTCTCACATGTACAGTCTCCACTGTGATTATATTGCTAACTTTAAACTGATGAGGCCTCTCCAGTGTGTGAATGTTTCAAAAGAGTATGATATGCCTGCTTATGGTCCTCCTACACATTATTTGGCATTTGCTTCAGTTCTGGTATTTTGGCCTTGATTAATATTGGCATGTTTGCCAAACAGGAAATCCACTGGGCAGAATCTTGTGGACTAATTAACCACTCAATTTATGTAGGCCCTAAACAAATTACCCAAGACACACATCACATTCTCACACAGGTTTGATTGGAGTTTCCTAATTGACATCACTATGTGTTGGATCCCTTATCTCTGAACCCATGCTTTCCTTTCTGCAGAGATAAATAGTGTGCCATGATCTGAGAAAATACTTTGGTGCTTTGCTATCACAGTAAAATATTTATTTTCAAATGGACATATGGTGTTTCAGATATTTGCTTGAGTCATTGGATACACAGCCACAAATTTACTGAATAAACCATACACCAACAACATTTATTTTTTCTATTATGTGTGGGCAATGACCCTTAATAATCTATGGCTATCATCTTATGTAGCTATCTCAGGATTATGAAGCTTATTGGACGTGTGAAATTTCTATTAGTAAGCTTAGTTTTCTAGCAAAGTTCACATTGGCTGATCATGCCCACAACAGTTCCACGTATACCTGGCCAATAAAATCACTGCCTAAGCAACTTTTTTTTGTTTTCACACATTTTAATACCCAATATTTAGTGGATGTGAGTCACCATCACATTTCTCATTTGCTGTGGTATTACATGTCTCCAACTTTCCTATCCACTTTTAGTTATGTATTAGAGAACAGCTTGGTCAAGTTTGTATTAGTTTATCCTATGTCTGGACTATTCATCATTTTTGCTTTTATTTCCTTCTAGTTGTGTGATTACTTGACTTAGATCAACATCATCTTTCTGACACTGGGGCAATCTCTTAAGATCATTCTCTACCCCTCATTAACTCTTAAGTTTATTAAGTCCACATATAAATATTTAGGTTTAAGATGAAATGATGACAAATGCACCAGGTTATGGCTACCTCTTACAATGCGTTACCTTATAATTATACTTTTGGAGGTACAATCTCAACCACATTAACTAACTATTTGTGAGTAAACTGTGGTTAATACATTTTAAACTCTTATGATTTGTAACCACAATTATTTTTGATCCCAATAACAATGTGCAGAGTTTTGAAATGACCAAAGTATGGCTAAAGCTTCTTTTCTATGACAGTGTAATGATTATCTGGGCCCTTGAGCTGCCTACTTAAGAAATACAGCACATTCACTTTACCATGCTCTTGAATCTTTGATGCAGTTGCTCTCAGCCCTTACCCACTGTTGTCAGTCTGCAACACAAAAGGTTTCTGAAAGTTTGGAAAATTCAGCTTTTTGTGTTTCATGAACCCTTGCTTAACCCTCTCAAATGCCTGGTGTTGCTCATTGCTCCACTCTCATACTACAACTTTTTTCAGTAATCTAACTAATGGTTTCATATTTTGAGCAAACTCCTCTTGAAAATTGTTGTATAATTTATACATACCCAAAAAGAGTTGTATCTGCTTCATGGACCTAGGTGCCAGGAAATATTTGAGATTTTATCTGGGTGTGGCCAGGCACACTGTTCTAGAAAGTAGTGCAAAATGTAACTTCCTTTTGCAATAACGCAATATTCTTAAGGTTTACCTTCATTCCTTTATTCAAATTTTTCCATAAAACATTTCCACACCTTTAGAGTGTTCTTCAATGCTAGCTAATACCACCAATATATCATCTAGGTACATTGTAACCATTTTTATGCCTTCAGCAGGTAATCTTTGATACAAACATCATAATAAAACAACCCTGCTGTTGATTAGGACAAATGACATAAGTTAAACTGATAGGAGCATCTATCATATCTAAAGGTGGTATATTTATGATCTTCTGGGTGCAGTCTTATCGGCCAATAGCTTTCTATCTGATCATATGTTAAAAACTCATTTTGCTTCAAATCTCCCAAGTAGTTCTTGCATAGGTGGTGGTGTGTGGCAAATCTGGAACCATGAACTTATTCAATTGCCTTGTGTTGAAACATAACTGTACAAACTTCTCTTTTTTGACAATGACCATCAGATTACAATACGCCAATGAGATTTTCGATATCATACCACATTCCAACATTACATCTATCTACATAGGTGGTTGTGTGGCAAATCTGGAACCATGAACTTATTCAATTGCCTTGTGTTGAAACATAACTGTTCAAACTTCTCTTTTTTGACAATGACCATCAGATTACAATATGCCAATGAGATTTTCGATATCATACCACATTCCAACATTACATCTATCTACATAGGTGGTGGTGTGTGGCAAATCTGGAACCATGAACTTTTTCAATTGCCTTGTGTTGAAACATAACTGTACAAACTTCTCTTTTTTGACAATGACCATCAGATTACAATACGCCAATGAGATTTTCGATATCATACCACATTCCAACATTACATATATCTACTCCATATTTTTCTCTCTATATTGATGAGGAATTGGCTATGATTTTTCTTCAATTGGTTGAGTTTTGTTTACCTGAAACCTTTGTTCAAATCCTGGGATCTTGTCTGGCCTGTCTGAAAATAACTAATTGTAATCCTTCAGTATCATGGTATTTTTTCACTTCTCCACAGACCATCTTCATCTGGTCTATTTTTTCTGTTATCAGGTCATCATTGTGTTCATTGGCATCTTGCAATGCCCCTATCAAACTATATGTGTTATTCATTACAAATCTGATCCCTTCCCCATTATATGTGGCTTGTCTTTTTTCATAGTCCATCTTACATTTATATTTGTAGAAAACATCAGTTCCCAATGGGACATCACAGATGAATTTTTTTATGATTAGGAATAAATGAGGGCAACTAACTTCATGAATTTTCACCTTCAGCCATATTTGTTTGGGTTCTACCTTAGCCTTTCTGTTGTTGGCCATCACCACTGTTATAGCTTCCATTGGCAGAACGGGTATGTTTGGTTGTTCTATGGTGAGTTTATAATACAATATTTTTGTTATTATGGAGACCAGGCTCCCTGAATAAATAAGGTCTTCCACATTGGTTTCTCCTGTTGCTGTTTGTATTTGCAGACATGTTTGGTATGCATAACTAGATACATGACCCACCCATGAAAAAAGTAGATTCCTCAATTGGTTGTTGTCTAAATATTACATCTTTCTTTTTGTCTACTTACTTTTGCTCTTGGATATGTCTCATTCCTGCACTTACTTCCATTTGACTCAATATCGGAGTTGTCTCCTCCTTTCTCTTGCATCCATCTTATTTTTGGCAGGATCTGGTATATTATCTTTACAATCTATGTCTCCAACAACATACATGCTTCTAACATCTTGAGTGTGGCTATCCGATGCCTAAAACTGTACATATTTCTGTGGTTCACTGTTGTCCTGTCTCTTTTTACTCTAAAAAGCTCTCCCTCAGGCCATCTTGTAATCTAAAAATGTATGGGGCTGGTGTTGCAATGAGTTCCACTAAGTATGTGGTAAGATTCTAATGTCCTTCTAACCTTGTCTGATGTTTCATAAGTCTCAAATTATTTTTGCAGATTTCTAAGGTGATCTAATGGTGTCTTCTCCTTCCTCCCCCTTTTATACTATTTTACCAACACCATCCTCTTTATGTGATTGTTAATAACCCCATCTTCTTTATGTGATGTATGGTATATGTTTTCTTTTTATTTTCACTCTCTCAATGCTAGGTTCTGAAACCCCAAATCCCCAAAGCACAGAGCTGCCCTTTCAATGTCTTATTTTGTCTTTAATATTTCTTAAGTATATGTCTTATAATTTTACTGTTGACCGATATTTCACTATATTATTTCCACTTACACATTCTGCCCTATATCTATATGACAGTTTACCTTATATTGAAGTGAAATCAATGAGTAACCTGACATCCCACCTACTAATTTGACTTACTTTCGTTTTCTCTTTTTGTGTAACTTCACTTTGAAAAATAGCACAGATAGACTATTGTTATTTCAAAACCTTAGTTTTAAAGCAGAGAGATTGTAAAAGGAAAAAAGTGTAAAATATTTTAAGTCATAGCTACTGCGTGGGTGTAAATTAAATATAATTCATTACTTGAATCTCCTTTAAAAGAAAATTAATTTACTAAAAAAAATATTTATTTTTATTTATTTATGACAACATTTTTAGTGATAAGTGTCAGAAAATAAATATTTTTTTTTGTATCTCGTTAAAGTAGATGGACAGTAAAGGTGAACCACTTAAAGTCTCAGTTAATTTTTAAATATTGTATTACTTTTAAAAAAAAAAAAACTATGAAAAAGAAAAAAAAACAACATTTACATTTATTACTTATACAAAAAAAAAAATAATCATAATAAAAGTGAAAGTTTTTTCAAAAACTAGTCTAACCTAAACTGCCAACTTTATGAAAACGCTTTTATATTCTGCACTTCGCCGCCTGGGTAAAATGTCTACATAATTATTATTAGTTGTCTCCGTCTTATCTGAAGTTAATGGATTTTAAAATGCTATGTTGAAAATTAAGGTTACTGCTTAAATTGGATTTTAGCTAGTCTATCTAAAGGCAAGTAGGTGGATTACAATATATATATATTATTTGATGTCTGTATTTTTTCAAAGCAATATACTTCATTACGTAATTGAATATTTGTAAATACAGTAATTAAATAATTTAAAATTGTATCCACTTAGGAGCGCTTTCGATTATCCTAGTAATCTTTGTCCTAAATGAATATTTTTTTTAATTAATTAATTAATTACTATATTTAAAAATATTCAATTACATAATTATATATATATATAGTAGCCTTTCTACTTTGCTACATTATTCTATAAAGATGGATAACACTCAGTTTTCATTAAAATTTTATATTTTATGCAATTGTTGTTTATGTCATATTATTTAATGTATAACGGACATTAAAATACTGTTTATTCAATGTTAAAGTTAGGCTAAACAATATGATTTCAATTAAATAACAATGATAGATCTAAAATATTATTTAGTAGCAAATAAATGTAAATAGTTATTAATGTCATATAATATAATGTTAAAATAATATTCCTAATGTAAAAAAGTAATATTTTTAATTTTAAAATTGTTATTTATCTTATTTAATGATGTTACAATAAAATATTTGTAATTATATATTTTTTTTATTAATCTGTGTGCACACATTCATGAAACAGTTAATTAAGGTTTGCTTCCTCATGTTTAAGACTGATTTATTATCTAGTCAAAACAAGAGTCATAGTTCACATGACCCTATCTTTTAAGCTTGTAAGTTATAAACAATGAGGATTGTCAATTCCTCAACAAGCTTTGTGATAAATGCTTAGCTGTCTCAATTTAACGTTGCAATATTTCTTGTTAAATTTTATAAATTGTATCAAAATTGATAATTACATAAATAATAATAAGTTTTTATGCTTCCAAATTTAACTGTCATAAAGTGTTTTTTTTTTTTTTATTATAAGAAATGTATTTAAAGATAGTTTTAAATGACGATTTTAAAATATATTATTTAATAAGATTTATTAATAAATTATTTTTTTTAAAAATGTTATTCAGAAATAATTAGTATGTAAATTTTAGTGTCTGGGAAAAATTGTTTAAGCATGTATTGGAACATATTTTTTATAAATACAAATAATCATTTGCGAAAATCATTTTATTAAAAAGAAATTTGAAGTCTATCAAAAAATATTTAGGAATCAATCAAGTTAAAATTTGGGAATAAAAGAGTATTCTTTATATTTTAAATTTATGTTTTAAATGTCTTTATTATTTTATTATTTTGTTTTTAAAAATATTAGCAGTAATTTGTTAATCATTGATGAATATTTTAAAAAAGTTTATTATACTTATTTGAATATGCAGTATAACAATATTTTCCCTCATCAATGCTACAGAAAAAAAAAAAAAATAAAAACTATGATAATTGACAGAAGAAATGCTTTCTGGATTGAAATGCTTTACCTAATAAACTTTGCCAGATATCATTTCATTTTTCTTATGAGCAATGTAAAGGTTGTTGTGTAAGTAATTTACATTTAGTCATGCTTGTGTGTTATATGATATAATTTTTTTTGTTAATCTTAACAAATAACAATAAACAAAACACTTTTGTTTGATAAAGCTATTTATATTTTCTGTTTGAATTGTATTAAGGATTTTTCCAAATTTCAATACTTTTAAATATAAAGAGTGAATGCTGACTAATTATTGTTAATGAAAATGGATTTATTATCCAGTATTCTGAAGAGGAGTTGGGCTGGACATATTGCTAGAAGAGATGATAATAGATGACCAATTGAAGACTTAAACTGGATTCTAATAGATTGTAAAAGACTCAGAAAGAGACCACATGTGAGATGGATGGCTGAGATGAGAAAGTGTGCAGGGGTGATGTGGAAAAGAGAAGCTAATGGTGGTAGAAGATGGATTGAACTTGGAGAGACATTCATCCTACAGTGGATTGATAATGGTTGATGATGATGATGATGATTCTGTTTAATTATAATTTGTGAATGTTTTTGTATAATGAATCTATAATAACCTGGGAAAGTACTGTAAAATTGCATAATTTATCAAACCAGTGTTAATGCAAGTCAATAAAATACTAATTGTAAGCAATTTTAAGAAGAACTATAGAACATGTAAGTGAACTATTAATATTATTGAAATTATTAGTAATATTTTAATGTGAAAAATTTGGAGAATTTAGAAAATTGAATATTTTTTTGCTGTAAATATTGGAATGTGGACTAAAAGAACACTTTTAAAATTGGATAATTGTTTTGATAAGTACTGAATGCATATTCATTAACTTTAATGAAATCTACTTATCAATAATAAAGAGAAGAATGAAGTTTATTAAAAAAAAAAAAAAAAAACATTTTTATTTGTTGTTGAAGAGTGACAGTTGCTTTGAATTCTCTTTCATATTTTATACTGCAAGGAGTTGTGAAATATCATGGTGGAGAGGAGGAAGGGACATTTTATCTAGTTAATTGAACTAATTGTTTTGTGACAAGTACTTTCCCTGTGTTTCAGTTTGAAAAATGAAAAGAAAATTTTAATATTTCTTTTTCCTTTCTTAGTTATTGAAAGGCATTATAGATAATACAAGAGTAATGTGTATAA
Organism: Epiperipatus broadwayi; assembly: GCA_028023455.1. Lineage (NCBI taxonomy): Eukaryota > Metazoa > Onychophora > Udeonychophora > Euonychophora > Peripatidae > Epiperipatus > Epiperipatus broadwayi. The sequence continues at coordinate 2,279,556 of JAQFVV010012457.1, forward strand.
ATATTACAGTTGTATTCTCATCCTTGGTGTTCGCCTAGAGATGGCGTTGATGCTAATCCAAAACATATACATATAACGATTCCGGGGCCCGACCTAAATGATCGATTTGATCTAAAAAGATCTGATTTCTTAGATTTATAATAAAATATTCTACTAACTAATACTATTATTTGATGTTATTTTTTTCATGTTTGTAAATGTTTAGTAATCTTATCTTGTTTTTTGAGTTTGTGTTTGTCTTTTTAAAGTTACTGTGTTTTTCTAACTTTTTTTTTTTTTGGACTTTATGTGTGTATTTTTAAAGTTACAGTTTTTTTTTTTTTGCAAAAGTAAATCAATACTTTTATTCAAAAGCAAGACATAATATGTAAATGTTTATTAATCTTATCTTGTTTTTGAATTTGTGTGTGTATCTTTAAAGTTATGGGGCTTTTTCTAATATTTTTTTTGGGGACTTTATGTGTGTCTTTTTAAAGTTACAGTATTTTTTTTTTTTTTTTGCAAGAGTAAATCAATTATTTGATTCAAATGCAAGACGTAATAAGTCAATGTTTATTAATCTTAGATTGTTTTTGGGTTTTATGTGTGTCTTTAAAGTTACGGGGTTTTTACTCATTTTTTTTGTTGGACTTTATGTGTATTCTTTTTTTAAAGTTATGGTATTTTTGGTCAAGAGTAAAAATCAATTATTTTTATTAAAAAAGCAATATGTAATTCTAAATCTATCAAAAGTAACATCATTTATATACTACAATTTAGAATTGATACCAGACTACTATTAGTAAGGACCGTCATTGAAAGATTCAATTGAAAAATGATACCCGACTAATTTCCGTTTTCTTTTTTTTGGGGACAGTAATGAATCAGAAAGTGGGTTGTTTTTGTTAACTCTGTCTATATTAAAGGATACCATTATTGAAATACTAAATTTAAAAATGATAGCTGACTAATTTGCATTTCTTTTGACAGTAATTAATCAGAAAGTGGGTTTCTTTTTTTTTTTTTGGTAAATCTTAAGCATATATATATATATATAAATACCATAATTCAAATACTCCATTAAAAAAAAAAAAAAACCCGTTGAATTTGCTTTCTTTTTTTTTTTTTTAAGACAGTAACTAAGCAGGAATTGGGTTGTTTTTGTTAGTGTGTAGATATAAAAACTAATCTTATTTTGAAATAATAAATGTAACAAAAAAAATAACAATAATACCCGACTATTTTTTTTTTTTTGGACAAGTAATTCATAATAATTAAACACTGGGTTGTTTTTGTTTGTGCATATATATATATATAGCAAAAGTAATTTGTCACGGATGAATTCTCACGAAAACAGTACTTTCGCGTGATCCTTAAATTTTTTTTCCGTTTCGCACCCTTAAAAGCAATTTTTGAGGGTTACCCATTCGTAATGGAATCTTCAGGACATTATTACTAAACTTACAACAGTAAAGTAAGTTACAACACATTAAAAAAAAAAGATGTCTTATCAAATTTTAAAAAAAACTATGACTGCTTCAAATGCACACACTCTCACATGAAACTACAAAGAAAATAGATATTCTACTTTGAGGAGAAAATGATGAACAAAATAAACTACTACGGCAGCCAATCTAGGCATTTCTTTCTCTTTGCTTTTAGCATAGAAAAAAAGCCATAACCGGAAACTGTCGGGAACTCTTTCTGTGTTTTTTTGAATCGTAGAAAGAAGTCTCATTTGTGTTGCCTTCTGTCACTGTCACCTCCTCTGTCCAACATAACATGAGGACTTTTCTGTGTTTATAATGTAGAAAATTTCCTATTTTGTTGAGTGAAAGCTGGTGAAATGGTATATTTCTAGGAATTTACCTAGAAATAGTGACATCTTGAGGTGAACACCAAGGATGAGAAAACAACCAATATTACTCATATGCATTTTTAAGATGGAAAATATTTTATGGAAATGTATTTGATATTTGATAAAAAGAAAGAAAAGTTAACGTTTTTCTTACTTTTATTCTGTAACATCATGGAGTTAAAGTCAACTAGAGGATCACCATAATAATCATACAAATATGATTAAGTTATTTTTAATTATTATTTTTAAAATAAAATGTTGGTATTTATTAATGCATGATAATACTAATGTGAACTAAATAAAATGCTGATTATATTGTTTCAGTCACATTATCTTGTTTTGATCACTGAGGAAAGCACCAGAATATATAAGTACTGGTGTAAAAAAGTAGAAAAAGTGGCAAATAGGGTTTTAGGTGAGGATATTCAGAAGAATAAAAGTAATAAAATGAGAATTAGTAAAAGTGTAAAAGAGGGGAAAGCTGCACATAGAGAATATAAGTGTACTATTAAGAATAAGGAAAGTGAAAAAGATATTAATGCTAAATGGGAAAAGTACTTAGAAAAGAAGAAATTGGCTAAAATAGATAATTATATGAGATAGAATGAAATTAAATAGTAAATTGTTGGAGGATATTAATAAAAGTGGAAGATATGGGAGTAAAAAAAATTGGAATTACATTAAAAGGAGAAATGTAGGGGAGAGAGATAATATTACTAGATGATGAGGGAACAGAATGTAGCTCTAGAGAAGATTTAGAGAGAATATTAAATACTTATGTGATGAATATAGTAAATATGTTACATGTGAATGATAGAGTGATAGAAAACATCAAAGCATATAGTAATGAGAATATCAGGTGTTCAGAAATTGAACTGATAGAGGTAGAGAAGAAATGGAAAAGGGGAAAGGCAAGAGGTTTATATGGATGGGCAGCAGAGATTGTAATGAATTTAGGATATAGGGCAAAAGTAAAGTTATTATCCTGTTTCATTAAAAAGGCACAAAATAAAGTTTTCCCAAGTAGTTGGAATAATATAAGAGTACGGTTATTATTTAAAGGAAAGTATAAGGATCATAGAAAGTTGAATGATTATAGACCAATAGCAGTAACATCTGTTTTATATAAAGTTTTCTTGTATATGGTTGCTAGTAGAGTTGTAAAATGGATGGAAGAGAATAATGTAATGGGGGAAATGCAAGGAGGTTTTAAATTAGATAGGTGTATAGGAGATAGTTTATTTATAGTTATACAACTTATGGATATGAGTAGGAATTCAGGTAAACAGTTATATATGAGTTTATAGATATAGAGAAGGCACATGATAGAGTAAATAGAAATACAATGGATAAGTTTAGCAAATTTGGGAATGGATGAAGCTTTAATAAATATTATTAAGAAATTATATGAAAATAAAATATATATATATATATATATATATATATATATATAATATCTTAATATATATTTATTAATATATATTTATATATATATATATATATCAATTAGGGAATATAGAATCAGTTAAAGTTAAGAATGGGGTGGGACGAAGGCAAGGATGCCCTATATCACCTATTTTGTTTGTGTTTTATTTGATTGAAATGAAAAGAGCAATAGAGAGTTTATGAAGAGGGATAGAGATAACATTCAAAAGGAAGTAGAAAGACATGCATTGGATGCAGAAATATGGATAGCAAGAGAGGCATTTCAAAGAGAAATGTCATGGTCAAGTTTTCATATGAGAGATGCAAAAATTAAAATGAAAATGTTTGGTAGATTGCAGTACATGGATAATTAAAGAATAGCCAAAATAGTATTTAATTGGATTGAGTAAAGGGCAGATAACAAGATGGGTGAGAAAGGTAATGTGGTATGCAAAAGATTTGGATAAAGAATTTATATAAGTATATTTGTACAAAAGATGGGATGATTGTGTTAAAATGATTGTTGAGTGTTATAGTAGTAAGGAATGGGATAAAATAATATATTTATTAATAAAGAATAGGGAGTTAAAGAGATGGAGAAATAGTATGGAGAGGAAAAAGAGTTTATATATATATATATATATATATATATATATATATATATTTATATATATATATATATATATATATATATATATATATATAAACAGAATATTAGGTGTGAGTTAATATATGATATTAGTAAGGAAAGTAGGTTATTGTTTAAGGCTCGAACAAGTTCTTTAGCTACAAGATGATTTACATGGTAATGGAAAAATATGGGTGATTTATTTTGTAAATTATGTAAGGAAGAAATAGAAAATATTGGACATTTGTTATTAAGGCTATAGAGTTGACAAAGATTATGTTGTGGAAATGGGAAGAAGCAGAATATGGGACAACTTAGAGTGGGGAATGGAAAATTAAGTGGCTAACAGGTTTATTTTGGGCATAAATGCTTATATATTCTTGACTTTGTTTAAGGAGAAGCCACAATACATCTCATCACATCACATATACAAATAAATGGGAAAATATGGGTGATTTATTTTGTAAATTATGTAAGGATGGAATAGAAAAAAATAGGCAATTGTTAATTGAATGTAAATGATTGAAAACAAAAAGGGTACATATAATGAAGTTATGGAAGAATAAATTTGAAAAATGTGATTATACAGAAAGTGAATTATTGGTTTTTATGATGGGTTTGGGAAAATATAAGGGGGAATTAGATATTAAGGCTATAGAGTTGACAAAGATTATGTTGTGGAAAATGGATGGAGTATAATATGGGAAAACTTAGAGTGGAGAATAGAAAATTAAGTGGCTAACAGGTTTCTTTGGGCATAATTGCTTAGATATTCTTGACTTCATTTAAGGAGAAGCCACAATACATCATATAACATCATAGGGGATAAGATAAGGGGGATTTAAATATAAATGCCACAGAGATGACAAAGATTATGTTGTGGAAATGGGATGCAACTGATTATGTGAAAACATTAGTTAGGGAATGGAAAGGGAAGGTAAAGTGACTAGCTGGTTTCTCTGGGCATAATTGTTGATAGATTCCTAACTATGTTTAAGAAGAAGTCTCAGTGTATAATATCACATTATATGGAAAATTTAATTTACTGTGATCAGAAGTTAATTATAAGGATGTTTGGCACTGGCTAAATCCAGGAAGAGAATGTGTTTTTTTTAATATTGTTTATTAGGGTGGGCTGGCTTAAAGTCATTTTTTTAACTGGCCCATTGTATAACGACTACTTCATTACATAAGTTAGATTTTGCCCTCAGAAGTATTTTCCCAAAATATGTCTACTACATGGTAACAATATGTATATACACACACTGCATAAATATGTGTGTGTATATATATGAGTTTCATGATTTACTTATTTATTTTAAATAAAATTTTAAAAAATGAAGTAGAAAAATAATGTCAATATTTAATAGTTTGGGAAAAGTAAAAGTTAAAAGTAAAAGAAAAATATTGGGAATAAGTTAGAAATTATTTAGGAATCATAGCTTATCTTTCTTTTATGTACTTTTATTTTGATATAATTATGTCAAAAAATACTCTTTGGTACTTTTTAATTAAAAAAAAATATTAATTGAGGCAATTCCTACAAGACGAGTCAGGCTAGATTAAGATTTCAGCAAGATTAAATGAACCATATACAGTTAAGTTCAGTTTGATTAAAATATAACAAACAAGAAAATAAAAGAATGTACTTTTTAAATTAAAAATAAAAATAAAGATCAAATGTATTGATATCATGGATTAAAACTGGAACAAAAGTGGAGTAAGAGTGTATAAAAAGCTGACATTCTCTATTGCAGGAGTCCCTAACCGTTTTGCACTTAAGAGCACATTCTATAATACCAGCCAGGGGGCGGGCGCCATTTATTTTTTTCAACCAGATGACAGTTAACCATTTATTTTTTCAATGTGAATTTATAGTTGGATATTATTAATAATACACATATTGTACAAAAAAAAATATTTATTTCAAAATAAAATTTTAACATGTAATTAATGTTTATATTTTACACTGTAAAAGTATATTATGCCCTACAATTTGATTACAATATAATACAATAATTTATAAGAAATTTTAAAAATTAAATTTATTTGTATCAGATAAATAAATTTTTATCATGTTCGGATATGGGTGGACACACATAAAATGGTCTGAGGGCACCATGGTGCCTGCAGGTATAGGGTTGGGGGTACCTACTCCATTTTTATTATTATTTTTCATTCAGGCTTCAGACTTCTGATTATTCTTCATACAGGTTTCAAATTTAGTCTTCAGATTATTCAGACCTTCAGGCTTCAGCCTTAAAAATTATTGACAGGAATCAGGCTATGCAGAAAATATTATAAAATATGGTTAAAAATATAACCAACATCAACTAGCAGCAGTGAACAAAGTCAAAAATCTTGTCTAGCACAATGAAAACATTGTACTATCATGTCATGAAACAAATGAGTAGGTAGATCCAAACACTGTTGTTTGGTCATTTCCCTCTTCTCCTCTGCTGTCAGCCTTTAGCCAAATATCATGATAGATTGCTCTGACATGCCTTCTGCCAATGTTTGATCCCACAACACCAAATCAAGAGAACCATCCCATTCCATAGGATTTGGAAGAAAGAAGCTTTATTTATGCTAAACATGTGGTTAAATTACTTATGGAAACCAGAGATTGTGCTTAAAGTGCATATAAAAAACAGAGATTGTGCTGAACTTAGAACTTTGTAACTATTATCCATTGACATCATTATTAAATCTTGAATTTTTAATACTAGTATTAAACTATAAAATTTTTCCTGAATACAATTCATTCAGAAATTTGTGTATTTGTTTTTAAATGTAGAATATCTCAAATGTGTTTTTATATTTGTATTATTATTTTTATTTATTATTGTCTTAATAATTTTGGGTAAATTATTATTGTCATTTATATCTCTGTCTCTCCATTTATCTAAATACATGTGTTGCCAATCTCATGTTTAAGAACTAGCCATGGGTCAAGCTTTTGAAACATGTTAATAACATTTCATGGGTTCCAGTTTAAGTATTGGATGGCTCCCTGGGTTTAAACCTGATATAAATATTCCCCATGAGATGTTTCATGCATCCTAAGAAAGTTACCTAGGTCTGAAAAAAATTACTGTTGGTTTAATATTTTATTAAATCTTGGTGTGACCATGGGTATAAGTGATATGCACATAGTAATCATATTTATTCATCTGCTTGAGTAATAGTGTCTCTGAGAACCATATTAAAAATTAATATGGCTTTTATAAAAATAAAAGTATAAGAATTAGACTTTGGATAAATAGTAAAAAAGTTATGAATATATATTGTACATTGACATTATAAATTGAATAAAATAAGAAACTGGTAAAGCGATTAAATTAAAATTAGTGAGTAAATAATTTAGTAAAGATACTGTTTGTGAATAAAAGTCAGTATTAAAACTAAAATATGTATAGAAAGTTGTCTAAAATCGTAAATGATGACAAACACAAAATCCAAAATGGAGGCTACAGTTACAGAAATAAATAATGTGCCCAGTGAAGAACAAACGGAGGTTCAAGATAACAAAGGAGAAAATGTTCCTAGTTAGAAACAACAAAGTAAAAACAATAGGATGTTATGAATGAACCAGGGAAAAGTGAGATCATAGCATTAATAACTTGAATGTTTGAAAAACAAAAAGAAGCAGCCAAATAATATAAAAAAATAGCCAAAGAGCTTAAACAGCAAAATAATGAAACAAACAGAAAATTATGCAAGATGAAATGCTTGAAAAATTTAGAGACCAGATCAAATAAAAGAAGACTTTAGGAAATAAAATAAATGAGAATAAAAGACAAGTAGATAATCAAATAGAGACTGCTTACCAAATAATAGAAACAAATAAATTAGGACATGAAGCAAATATAGAGCTAGTGAAAGAGGCAGTAGATAAAACCAAGATAGAAATTAGCAAAGTAATTGAGATACCAAAGTTGAAATTAATAATTTGGTATTAAAAATAAATCAAATAAATGGCAGCAAAGATAGCATGCAAACAAATAAAAAAGCCTGCCCAGTTGAGTGCAAACATGCAAATTACAAATAATCTGACAATTGTGAAACAGTTTCTGGCCACCAACATGAAGCTCCAATGGAACATTTAAACAGCTTGGAGTGTTATTTCACCTTGAATCATCTAAGTGAAGAGGCCATGATCACAATTGCATGTAACTGTTTACAAGGAGGGTCTCAATCTTGGTAAAACTCTATATATATAAAACCTGTCACTTTTTCCAAATGCAGAAAAGCTCTATTAGATAGTTATTGGAGCTAGGATTGTCAGAAAAATATTTTTACCAGGTGTTGAACAATAAATAGTGACCTGGTGAACCATTTGTTTTTTATTTCAGATGGAAAGTGGTGAAACTGCATTTGTTAACCACCAAACAATTATCGAAACATCAAGTTATTTGGATAGTACACATTCATTTCACTCACAATGTCAAACACATTCTCATAGGCATCGAGGAAAAACAGTAGAACAGATGTCAGAATTGTTGAGTGCCTTTGACAGTAATAGACCTACATCTGATGTTAGAGATAAGGGATTCAAACCCCAACCTAGAGAGCCAGTTATATATTCCATAAGTTATAGTTGCAGAATAAATTTAGGGAGTGGAGCCCCAAAATATGATACTCTTAATAGCCCCCCAAAAAACAAAAAAAATATTTTGGAGTACTGGGAGTGATTCTGATATCACTCATAGAAGGCTTAAATAAAGGTCAAGGTGTGTTTCACAATCCCCCAGTATCAGGGGATATTCATTAAAAAGAAAAAAAATATTAAAGTACCACCAGATAAAAACTAAATATGTAATCTGACAGATTTGCAGGCTTGATCCAATAATAGTGACTATGGATTTTAAATAAAATAAACTTTTTTAACCAAATTTAAAACTAAATAAATAATACCAAATAAAAATAAATTCTTAAAGAACTTAGTGTTTTGAAAATGTTAAAGCAAGTTATAATTAATGATAACCCATCGTTTACGTCTACCCCATTGTTGTGATAAACCCACCTCCTAAGTCTGAAAAAAAAAAAAAAAACAGCAGGCCATGACTTAAATAAATATGTAAAAGTAAACAGTTGTTTTTTCTTGAAAAACATAAAATAACTTAATATGACCTGTACAAAATAAAAGTCTAATAAGTAAATGTGAAACTAATAGTAATAAAAGTAATAATGAAAATAAATCCTTATCAAATGTAAAAAAATAAAAAAATAAATTAAGATTGATGTGTGTATGAATAATTTGGCAAATATATACATTTCAGGTCTGAATTGGGTTGGATTAAGCCTTTTCTTGTGACAAAATTGTTCTACAGATAGGTACGTGTGAATATTAGATAATATTGATGATGATATGCTAGTAGAAAGTCCTGGCATATAATAAATAATAAATCTGGAAGAAAAACTTTCAATATCTAAATAAAATAAATATTTTCATAAGTCAGATGTACAGTAGAAGTAATCCTGCCATTCACAATCTTAAAGTCCATGTTCATGATCCATCATGCACAAAAACAGTCAATGCTGTAGTCATCAACTTTTACAGGAAATTTGGTTTAATCAGAACAAAATCGATGTATGTTGAATTGCGTAATGCTTTAATTTTGATCTCTCTTGATATTACCATTTATTATTTGATAGGGGAAAAATGACATACAGTTTGAAAAATAAAGTTATTAAAATGAAGAATTTAAAGTGGTCAATACCTGAGAAAAAAGATTGACACATTTAAATCCTCAATTGGGGAGGGGTGTGGTGTAACAATTAATATATACACACAATTGCTTAAGTGTGTATACTAGTTACATGATTTACTTCTTTATTTAAAATATTTTTTTTTAAAAAATAAACTAGAAAGATAATGTCAATATTTAATAGATTAATAAAAGTAAAAGTTAAATAAAAAAGAAAAATATTGGGAATAAATTAGATATTATTTAGGAATTATAGCTTATCTCTTATTTGTGTACTATTATTTTTATTTAATTCTGTCAAAACATACTCTTTGTTAAAAGTAAGTTTTAATTTAAAAAAAAAGAATTAATTGGAGCAATTTGTACTAGGCTAGTCAGACTCTGGATATTAAGATTACAGACTGATTAATTGAACACTATATGGCTAAGTTAAGCATGATTAAAATAGAAAAACAAGAAAATAAGAGAATTAGTCTACTAGAGGGAACCGATGACTCCAGTTAACACTGTTTCTGGCTCCCTGTTTCATTTCCTTTTTCTAGTTCAAGGAATTAAATTTCTCTAAAACTATCCCTATTAGAAAGAGGAGTTTTTTAGCTCTCTTTTCATATACAAGCTATATCAACAATGTAATCACAAGTAAGCATAATTTCAACTTTTATAACAACGCTATGTAAATATATAGCAGCCACTGAAATTGCACAAGGTTTCTACAGAAATTTTACCTTTTAATGAAATTTTTCATTTCACTTAATTTTGTTGAATGAATGAGAGGGTCCAATTGTTGGGAGGACTCTCAGGGGTCTAAATCCTATTTCTTTTGAGGGAGGGGTCTGGGATGAGGGCGCTGTGGTGATTGTTACCAATGTTGTTTTTTCTCATTCACAAGATAGAAAAAATAACGTTATTTATGGTGATTCTTAAACATTATCGTTATGAGTGATTTTATCCATGAATTATTGCAAAATAGATCACAGTTTGGCCTCATTATTTTAATTGCAAGTTTTCCACTTTATTTAATTTTATTACTTCCAATGTTGCTATTGATAGGGTTGGCCTTTTGCTGTTCATGTGATTTTCAAAATGGATTAGAATGTTTTTCAGCAGAGACATTTTGAAACTTGTATTTTTTCCCTTGTTCTCCATAGGTTTTCCATAATTTTTCCAAAGTATTCAGAATTGCTCTCTTGTGAAGATATTCAAGACCCTTTGGAAGAAATGAACAGTAGATTGATTTAGTCCATATTTGATGTTACCTTCAAGTGTTTTCCTTTTTCTCAACTTTCCCAATGTTGTACTCCTAAAAGACTATTCATATTTGATTTCTAGACTTTACAAATAAATCCTAATTATAACATTCATTTGTCTTTAATGGTTAATACATCCTTCCCCTTTTACTATGTTGCAACAGAATTTCAAATCTACCATTCTTTGTAAACCTCTTATTTAACTATATTTGTACCCTTTTTTGATGAATAAACTTTCATCACTGAGAAAAAAAGAAAATAAGAGAATGTACTTTTTAAATTAAAAAAGATCAATGTATTAATAGCTTGGGGTAAAACTTGAATAAAAGTGGGGTCAGAGTGTATAAAAAGCTAACATTCTCTATTAATATTATTCTTTACTCAGGCTTTAGACTTCATAATTATTCTTCATTCAGGCTTAATATTTCAGTGTTCAGATTATTCAGACATTCAGACTTCAGACTTAAAAAATATTTAGAGGATTCCAGCTATGCAGAAAATATTATAGAAGATGGTTAAAATTATAAGCTAGATCAATCAGCAGCAGTAACAAAGTCAATGAGCCACTAACAGACTAGCATGATGAAACCATTCTACTATCATGCCATGAAATAAATGAGTGGCTAGATCCAAATGCTTGTATTTGGCCATTTACCTCTGTTCATCTCCTGTGTGTCATTAGTTAAATTTTATGATAGATTGATCTGACTCGCCTTCTAATGAAGTTTGAACCTGCTTTGCTAAATCAAAAGAACCAGCCCATGCCATAGGACATGCAATGAAGTACTATTGTTTATGTTAAACATGTGCTTAACCCACTAAGTGAAACCAGAGACTGGTCTTAAACCACTTAGAAAAACAGGAGATTGTGCTTAAACTACACATAGAAACTGGAGAATGTGCTGTACTTAGACCTTGATATCTATTATCCATTGATATCATTATTTAATGTTGAATTTCTTAATACTAGTATTAAACTTTAAAATATTCCTCTGAATCAAATTCATTCAGAAACATGCATATTTATTTTTAAATGTAAAATATCTCATATATGTTTTTATATTTTTATTATATGGTTTGTATTTATTATTGTCTTTTAATAAATTTATGTAAAATATTATTGTCATTTACATCACTCTTTCTCCTTCTCTCTCCATTTATCTAAGTAAATGTGTTGCTTGGCTCATGTTTAAGAACTAGCCATGGATCAAGTGCTTGAAACATGTTAATGATATTTCATGAGTTCCAGTTGCCCTGAGATTAAACCTGTTATAAATAATCCCCATGTGATGTTTCACATTTTATGTAGCCAGAGACAGTTATCTTGGTCTGGAAAGGTGACTTTTGGTTTAGTATTTTGTTAAATTTCAGTCAGTTCATGGGTGTGATTGGTATGTAAACACTAATTATATTTACTCCTCAGCTTGAGTAATGGGGTCTCTGAAAATCACATTAAAAATTAGTATAATTTTTATAAAAATAAAATTATAAGTATTTAGATTTGAAATAAATAGTAAAAAGTTATGAATATATATGATAAATTCCATTACAGTATATATTCTTGGTACTTTGCAGATAAGTTTTGCTTAGGATAACTTTTGCATTACTTTAAATATATTGTGTTTAAAAGTACATTGACTACTCCTTTTTTTGAGACTTAGTGGTATATATTTGATAGCATTAGAATGAATGAGTTACCATTAACTTCTAAATGAAAGAACTCATTGGGGTTAATTGTCTGATGTAATTACAGTAATGGTATGATTCATTATTTAATTTAGACCTAATTTTATAAGGTATTTCTAGAATTTATCTTTCCAAGCATATTATTATACACAAGTATATTATGTGAATTGTCTCTTTCTTCATTTCTCTAACTCAATTTAATTCTTGATAATCTTAATTAAGATTACTAATATGATGTTTAAATTATTATCCTAATAATATTTAGATATATTTGATCATACAGTCATTTTTTAAATTAAGCTACTAAAATATTATGCATTATGCTTTTCAAAGGTATGGCTTGATTACTCATATGTTGTAAGTATATTTGGGTCCATCTTCATTGTTCAACTTGCCTTGACATTGGTACATTTATTAAAGTGAAAGGGTTGTCATATGTATTATATAGTTTATGGAACATGAAATTTAATAAACATTTAACCTTTAATTTTGAATTGGTAATTTGATTTATTTTTTTTTGTTTTTGACTTTTGTGTGTTTTTTTTTTTTTATTATATGATATGTGTCTATTTGACCCTTCCATGATTAATGGGTGATTCAACAAGCACAGGGAGGTTTTTGAAAAAGAATTGGGGTGTGTTGGGTTATTCTTTCATTATGGTAGCCCTGCCATTTATTTTATGTAATATATAAGAATAAATATCTTAATTGTTTACTTATCAATCACAATTGAAATTTCAGTCAAAATGTGCATGGTTATAAGCTTAACCATTTTTTCTATCCATATAATCAAAGTTTGTTTAAGATTTCTAGAAATTTAATTTGTGTTTTTCTATCTCTGGTGAAAAATTTGTGAAACTTATTTTTATGGCTTTAAAATTCATGTATACATATTTATTTCCTAATATTTTACATTCCAAAAAAAATCAAAAGATGACAGAAAAACTGAATAGAAAGTCACTCTCAAACTTTGCATGATTATTATAAGAAAATATTACAATCAACAAAAAATATCAGTATGATTTAAAAACTTGAATTTTTTGAAGGTTTATTATCATATTTGTATCGTAATTGTGTAATAATTATTAAAAATTAAAAATAAATGTTATTACATATTTAAATTTTATGGAAATGTTGTATTTTTAAATATAAAAGAATATTTTATTTTGATTATTATTACTATAGAAATTACCATCCAGGAAACAGAAATGTCTAGAAATGAGGCACCTCATCTGATTGTTATAATATATACTGATATCTTTTTATTATCAAAAAAATTTAAAACATACATTGATAGATTTAGGAGTTATTAAAATTAATTTGTACAATTTTTTAAAACAAATAACAAACAATTTTTTTTTTTTTACAATTTGCAATTTGAATCGGCTTCACCTAAAATTTGATGATGTGACATTGTTTAGTTTTGACTAAAATATCATTTTAAAATAATTCCAAAAATCAAATGTGATTTTTTAAAAAATCATTTAATTTCTAAATAAAAGTATCTGTAGAATGAGATCAAAATTATTAAATTCTGATAAATAATAATGGTTTAATATCAAAATCAAACATGAAAGCTTAAATCTAGTAAAAAAAAACAAATAAATCAATCCAAAGGTTAGGAAAATATAAAACAGTTAACTTATTTAAAATGCAATAAATTTAATCAAAATATAAATAGGTATATAAGTGAATTTATAAAATAATACCAAACCTAAATTGATACTTCAAGCAATATTCTCTGTGATCAGATAATCCTTATAGAGGAATTTAGGTTGATAGTATTTGCTATTATAATTTATCTTTTGAGTTTGATAGGGTATTTGTGAAAGAAATCCTTTATTAAATCATTAAAGATCAGCCTATCAAGCTATTGTGCATGCACTGTTTACGAGTGTTAATAATAAATGAATATTTTGACTCACAACACAAGATATATTCTTTAGGAAAGAATAAAATGAATCCACTTATTCTATCCAACCCAAATGCAGATATATGGGCAAATCTTAAGTACTGGAAGTGAAAGTGTGAGGATAGTCCACTCATTTTAAATTACTGTTTATGATGTCTGAATAACTGATGTTGACACAATTATCTAGAATTTACTAAACATCATTCTCAAATGAAACTTAAACATATGTAAATAAGCATTTATTTTATATAGCACACGTTTATAAATTGTAATACATTAAATTTCAGCCTGTCAAGCTATTGTGCATGTGCTTTTTATGAGTGTTACTATTAATTGAATACTTTGACTTCCAACATTCTATTCTTTCCTAAATACTATATCTTGTGTTGGGAGTCAAAGTATTCATGTATTATTAACACTCATAAAAAGCACATGCACAATAGCGTGACAGGCTGATCTTTAATGTATTACAATTTATAAACATGCACTATATAAAATAAATGCTTATTTACATATGTTTAAGTTTCATTTGAGAATGACGTTTAGTAAGTTCTAGATAATTTTGTCGACGTCATTAATTCAGATATCGTAAACAGTAATTTAAAGTGAGTGTTCTATCATCATGCTTTCACTTTCAGTATTTAAGATTTGCCCATATATAAGCATTTGGGTTGGATAGAATAAGTGGATTCATTTTATTTTTTCCTAAATACTATATCTTGTGTTGGGAGTCAAAGTATAAATTTAATATTAACACTCGTAAAAAGTGCATGCACAATAGCTTGACAGGCTGATCTTTAATGTATTACAATTTATAAACATGTGCTATATAAAATAAATGCTTATTTACATATTATTAAGTCAATGTGAATGTATTTAAACATTTTGTCTTTATACCAGATACAATTAATTTCTTCTTCATTAAGAATTAATCAATATTTATTTGTGATTGGTATGTTCCTCATGTCATGATGGTAATGACTATGCCAGACTTTGGTGGTCATAGGGATATTACAATTTGTAGGGTCTCCTTTTCTATGATGTCTGCTTTTTCTATTCCTAGAATTACCATCATCATCATTATTATCATATATTGATGGACAAGCCATTTCCTTTTATTTAATTGTAAGTACCATCTATCAACTAAGCTTTCTAGTCCAATAGTCTGTATCCTTAGAGAAAACTTTGGAATATCTTAAAGTAAATTTAAGATAGGTAAGCATGGTCACTTCATTTAGATTTTTGAAAATGTATCATAACTTTGTTAACTTCTCTCTCTATTATTAACATGACATGGAAGTATTTCATTCTGACAGCTGACAAGTAATTGAGGAAAGATATTTTTAAGAAGCTTTTCAAATTTGTTCCTAATATAAATAACACTAAAATGGTAGGTTTTTAGAAATTTGTGACTTTTATCTGTCATTGGTACTTCTATCTTGAGATCTACCATAACACTTTTTATATCTGATTTTCTTTTTGTTTTTTATAGGCTCATATTCTATACTATGATCACCTTTGGATTTTTTTTGGAATTAATTTGGAGTTTTTACATATTTGTTTTATTTTGATGACCTTTATATCTAGTTTATTTTCAATTTTCTCTTCAATTTCAAATTTTTGTTCACATCTGTGATCCTTTTCATAACTTTCTTTAATTGTAGTACTTTAAAACCAATGGTTGTTTTTAATTCAGTTCTCTTGGATAAATCTGTTTTAATTCAATTTTTATATTTTCCACTGTTATTGCTAAATGTTGCACGTTGAGGAAATTTGCTGCTTCATTATCATCATTTGATTTTGAAATAGAGCATTTATAATTGCTTTAGCTTCCCCTTGTTTTTTTTTTTTTTTTGGGAGTCATAATAGCTTCTGGTCATTGGACATTTCCTGTTATAGTCTTCCCAGATATACTAGTATTTTGTCCAGTTTCTATATTTTCTTTAAGTGAAATATCAGTCTATTTTTTGTCTGTATTAGATTATACATCAAATTACATTTTCTCTTTTATTAATATTTTCCAAATGCATCATTTTAGTTTGCTTTTGTAATCATCTACATTATTATTATTATTTTTTTTTTTATATTATTTTACTAACTCTTATTTCATCTTTCAACTTTTTTTTAAATCACTTATAATAAGAAACATCGTGGAAAGATTTATTGTCAATACATTCTATTTGTACTTTCCAAAAAATGTTTTACCTAAGCTATTATTGTATTTAACTTTTCATCTTTACTATTTTATATCTTAATATTAAACTTTTTTATCATTTGAAAACATACTACTTTATACGATTTAATCATTAGTACTTTTCCATTATTCACTTTCAATTTATCACATAGCAAAATAAATTGTAATTAAAATTTTTTAGATTTTATTATTTTTGTTATCAAGAAACTGGAATCATAATATGGATACGAGATTCACTTATCCATGAATGTAAGCACCATATGTAACAGAATGGATTCTGACTGTACATGGCAGTAGGCTTGATAGGTCGTCTCAGTAGGTGAGAAAGCATATCTTTGGTTTTCAAATATATAGATTATTGACCATTCCCATCTCATTCCTGCACATGATGTATTAAGACACAAACATATGTCAAAAATCTACTTGTATACTTATCTTCTTTCTCCATTTTGAACTTTTGTTAATTCTGGAGTTTAAACTCAGGGAGTATATACATAATATACTACTTCAATATATAACAATATCACTATTTTTAATTTGCGAGTATATGACAAAGTGAGAACTGAATATACAAATAAGACGAATAACACTTTTTAATATAAAATTATAAGTTTAACAAATTTATTTACAATTGTAATCACTTAGGAAAAAAGCGTTATAACAAGGATAAACAAATTGCTTCGATATTGATAAATATCCTTTGATTATTACAGTTAATATCATTAATCCACTCCATATTTCCTTTCAAGAAATATTAATCTAATGTCAATACTAACACAAAAAAATAAATTAAAATGTGTTGCTGTTTCTATTTACACTTGCTTTCTAGTTTAAATTTGATCAAAATCATGATTCATATTTCTACAATAAGTTTATTGATGAGTTCATATCAATAAAATGGTGAAGGTATTGGATTCCACCTTCTATTGTGGTTTTCTTACTATAAAGATAGGAAAGACCATTCACACTAGAGATAATTAATCATACATACCAAAAACAAATAAAGAAATGACAACATGATTATTAATAACATAAAAATACAGTTACTGTACATGTGTTGAAATTTTATGTGTGAAAGGGAAAAATACCTCTCCCCAGGTGATAATTATATCTATTCACAAACAAGTTCATATCTGGCCTTGTGTCTTATTTCAATTTACAATAAAGATAATAAAGCATTTCTCCTTATCTAAAAATATTAATAGTTTACACTTCTTTCAATGTAGAGAAAAGGAATATATATAATATATATATATATATATATATATTATATTTATCTCCATTTCTCTATAAGTTGATGTCATATTTTTTTAACTTATTATTATATATATATATATATATATATATATATATATAAAATAAGTTAAAAAAATATGACATCAACTTAAATATCAATGAAGAGTACAGGAGGAAAATGTCCTACAAGATCATAACTGTCATCATTAGTTCGTTTTATGTTTCAGATGGTGATGTTCAAGTGATCTAGAACATTCATTATGGTGAGCAGAATTTCTCTCTACTTGTGACCTATTCACATCTCAAGGATAAAGTTGGTATTGTTTGCAGAATAGATGAATAAATGCTCGGTCAAATTATATTTTGTTTTGGCAGGTACAGCTCCATGGATAATGATGTTTTTCCCCCATTGTTACTTCACACTTGTGTTTAAACCCATATGTCTTTAATTTAGCTTTAATCCATGTCCTATGAGCTATTTTTATTTTGTTTTTACTTTAATGGCAGCAGATTTTTCAGTTTGAATTGCAAATTCGAATTTCAGCTTAAATTTGTACATGTTGTTTAGCCGAAAGAGATTTTGATCCCATTTTTGAAAAGGTTGTTTGTTTATATCTATTGCTAATCACCAAAATGAGGTTGTTTTATTTGGATGTGAAATTCATGTTTTCAAACAGCACATTCAAGTCCATGCATTTGATTAATTTTTAACATCAATTGTCACAATGCATAAATTAACAGCAATAGATTATTATTTTTTATTTCAAAGGTAAATATTAAAGTCTGGATTATCTACATTGAGGTTAAGTATTTAGTACATGTTTGTTAAATGTTTAAGTATAAAATTAAACATTTAATTCAGGTAACAGTTGATTATTTCTTAACTATAGTGTTTTTGAATATTTCATCTTTTGGTATTTATGTTTTATTTGATTTGCATTCTTATTATACATATAGCTTCCTTTCTATTATATGTAGAGATTTTGTTAATAGTGGAACTTTAACGATTTTTGTCAAATCAGTTATTATAGTTCCTCTACAACCATCTTTCTACTGTTTATCACCCAGTAGATGACTTGTGTGATCAAGTCGAAACGTCGGTATATCAATATTTAATTTTTTTAACACGTATGAACCCGCAAAATATGTCTTTTATAAACAACCCATGAATATATATATATATATGTCAACAGATGGTAATCTACCAAAAACACCGTCAAGCGTATGTTTACATAAACGTCAGAGCATGCATTCACTATCTCTAACTTTAATTCCACTTTCAGATCATGATTTCAAGCTATTTGCTATCGTCAGTAAAAGACAGGAATTTTAGAAACCAGATCTAAACACAAACTCTGAGCGTTTATAAGACAGTTTCTATTTAGCTTGCAAGCATGAATCTTTTAGACATGTAATGTCTTCAAACTCAGCATAGCAAGCCAGATAGCTACATGGGTCTGATCTCAGTTCAGAATCACCACATAGTAGAAGCCTCTGCAATATATATCATTGATAGAAAGACCTCAAAGGTACATTTATGAAAAACAAAAAAAGTTAAAAACTTGCTAACACTTGTATTTATGTCAACAGATGGCGTTCTACCAAAAACACCATCAAGCGTATGTTTAAATAAACGTCAGAGCATGCATTCACTATCTCTAACTTTAATTCCACTTTCAGATCATGATTTCAAGCTATTTTCTATAGTCAGTGAAAGACAGGAATTGTAGCTATCTGGATTGCTATGCTGAGTTTGAAGACATTACATGTCTAAAAGATTCACGCTTGCAAGCTAAATAGAAAGTGTTTCATAAAAGCTCAGAGTTTGTGTTTAGATCTAGTTTGTAAAATCCCTGTCTTTCATTGACGATAGCAAATAGCTTGAAATCATGATCTGAAAGTGGAATTAAAGTTAGAGATAGTGAATGCATGCTCTGACGTTTATGTAAACATATGCTTGATGGTGTTTTTGGTAGAACGCCATCTGTTGACATAAATACAATTGTTAGCAAGTTTTTAACTTGATATTTTTTTTGGTTTTCATAAATGTACCTTTGAGGTCTTTTTAGCAATGATATATATTGCAGAAGCTTCTACTATGTGGTGATGCTGAACTGAGATCCGACCCATGTAGCTATCTGGCTTGCTATGCTGAGTTTGAAGATATTACATGTCTAAAAGATCCATGCTTGCAAGCTAAATAGAAACTGTTTCATAAATGCTCAGAGTTTGTGTTTAGATCTAGTTTCTAAAATTCCTGTCTTTCACTGATGATAGCAAATAGCTTGAAATCATGATCTGAAAGTGGAATTAAAGTTAGAGATAGTGAATGTTAGAGATAGTGAATGCATGCTCTGATGTTTACATAAACATATGCTTTACAGTGTTTTTGGTAGAATGCAATCTGTTGACATAAATACAAGTGTTAAAAGTTTTTAACTTGTTTTTTGTTTTTCATAAATGTACCTTTGAGGTCTATCTAGCAATGATATATAACGCAGAGTCTTCTACTATGTGGTGATGCTGAACTGGATCAGACCCATGTGGCTATCTGGCTTGCTATGCTAAGTTTGAAGACATTACATGTCTAAAAGATTCACGCTTGCAAGCTAAATAGAAACTGTTTCATAAACGCTGAGAGATAGTGTTTAGATCTAGTTTCTAAAATTCCTGTCTTTCATTGATGATAGCAAATAGCTTGAAATTATGATCTTAAAGTGGAATTAAAGTTAGAGATAGTGAATGCATGCTCTGACATTTATGTAAACATACGCTTGATGGTGTTTTTGGTAGAGCGCAATCTGTTGACATAAATACAAGCTTTAGCAAGTTTTTAACATGTTTTTTGTTTTTCATAAATGTACCTTTGAGGTCTTTCTAGCAATGATATATATTGCAGAGGCTTCTACTATGTGGTGATGCTGAACTGAGATCAGACCCATGTAGCTATCTGGCTTGCTATGCTTAGTTTGAAGACATTACATGTCTAAAAGATTCACGCTTGCAAGCTAAATAGAAACTGTTTCATAAATGCTCAGAGATAGTGTTTACATCTAGTTTCTAAAATTCCTGTCTTTCACTGACAATAGCAAATAGCTTGAAATCATGATCTGAAAGTGGAATTAAAGTTAGAGATAGTGAATGCATGCTCTGATGTTTATGTAAACATACGCTTGATGGTGTTTTTGGTAGAACGCCATCTGTTGACATAAATACAAGCTTTAGCAAGTTCTTAACTTTTTTTTTTAGTTTTTTATAAATGTACCTTTGAGGTCTTTCTAGCAATGATATATATTGCAGAGGATTCTATTATGTGGTGATGCTGATCTGAGATCAGACCCATGTAGCTATCTGGCTTGCTATGCTGAGTTTGAAGATAATATGTGTCTAAAAGATTCATGCTTGCAAGCTAAATAGAAACTGTTTCATAAACACTCAGAGTTTGTGTTTAGATCTAGTTTCTAAAATTCCTGTCTTTCACTGACGATAGCAAATAGCTTGAAATCATGATCTGAAAGTGGAATTAAAGTTAGAGATAGTGAATGCATGCTTTGACGTTTATGTAAACATACGCTTGACGGTGTTTTTGGTAGAACGCCATCTGTTGACATAAATACAAGCGTTAGCAAGTTTTTAACTTGTTTTTTTGTATTTCATAAATGTAACTTTGAGGTCTTTCTAGTAATGATATATATATTGCAGAGGCTTCTACTCTGTGGTGATGCTGAACTGAGATCAGACCCATGTAGCTATTTGGCTTGCTATGCTGAGTTTGAAGACATTACATGTCTAAAAGATTTATGCTTGCAAGCTAAATAGAAACTGTTTCATAAACACTCAAAGAGTTTGTGTTTAGATCTAGTTTCTAAAATTCCTGTCTTTCACTGACGATAGCAAATAGCTTGAAATCATGATCTGAAAGTGGAATTAAAGTTAAAGATAGTGAATGCATTCTCTGACGTTTATGTAAACATATGTTTGACGGTGTTTTTGGTAGAACGACATCTGTTCACATAAATACAAGCGTTAGCAAGTTTTTAACTTGTTTTTTTTTTTTTTTTTTTTTTTTTGGGTTTTTCATATATATATATAAAGTACATATTAAATTTATAACTGAGAACTACTCTTTATTCTAATGAAAATATTACACCTATAAGCATAACACGTTGTTCAGTTAACATAAGACAAAAATAACATCAGTTTGATGAGATTGTTTAAAATTGGAATATTAGTTTTTATTTAATGTATATGGAAATCAATGTTCATTTATAAACTATTTCTATAATACTATTTTAGTGTTACCTAGCACAATTAAAATAAATTAATTTGATATATGATTGACGAATTGATTTATTACAAAAGATACACACAAGTGGATTTACAATTGAATGTGAAAAAACAAATAATGTAAGGATTCGAAGAACTATGCCAGTTACGTGAAAAATATTTGATATGATGAACACAATTCCAATAGGAATGAATGAAATTAAAAATATAATGAAAATTGTAAACATTATTTTTGTAATATGTGTATTTTCTAAATATCTTCGCCTTGTAGATTTTGAGTTTCTCATATTTTCTAACATTTTCTGAGAGTTTTTTATAGTTGTAAAAATATTATAATAACAAAACACAATAATCGGAATAATAGTAAAATAAACAACAAAACAAGAACCAAAAAAGGCTACGATTCCATAGATGTCAAAAATGAAGTAACATATTCTTAAGATTTCATTGAATTCAAAATGAAACAAAGCAGAAAATTTGTAAAAGAAAATATTAATTAGTATGATAGTCCAATTTCCAGTAAGCATTAAAAATACATTCTTAACGTTATATATTTGCTTATATAAAGTTGATGACTTACAAATAAGAATATAGCGATTTACTGCGACTTGTCCTGATATTGATATGGTAGAAATGCCTCCTAAGACTAAACAACAGAAAGAAAAATCACATCCGACATTCATTTCCCATCTGAAAATTGTATTATAAAAGAAATGTGAAGAAGATAATCCACCTATTATAAAGTCTGCTAGAGACAAGTTTGCAATGTACACATTGGGGATGGTGTGTAATTTTGAATGTATTATTATAGAAAGAATTAATGATAAATTTACAAATATGCATGCAATATGGGTAAAGAAAGTTACTCCCAAATCTAAATAATCGAAGGAGTTAAAACTTTCATTACAGAAAATATTTGAGTTGTGAAAAGAAGAGTTTTTACAAAAAAACATTTTTGGATCTAAAGAAAAACATAAAATATCAATTAAGATGCTTTCAAATGCATGCACACACATGTATAAATATATAATCAAAATGCCTTAGAATAAATATTATATATATATATATATATATATATATATATATATATATATATATATATATATATATATATATATATATATATATATATATATATATATATATATATATATATATATATATATATCAAACTATTATAAACATTAAATCTGCAGAATACTTTCGATCACCGAAAGTACTTCTGTGGATTTTAGGCTTGTTGATAATAGTTTGTTGATATTAAATTTATTATTTTTATTATAATTACTCGTTTATTTTAGTAAACAAATTGAGGAACTTGCTTTTAAGCTTGTATTAAAATTTTCAATAGAGAGAGCTTAAAACTAACTCTAATAAAGCATTAATTAATAAGTACTGAAAAAAAACGAATTCAAAATGTGTATTAGAATGTCCTTATCCCTAGGCCAATTGGTTTTGAGAGGAAAGCTTACCTCAGTGGAGAACTAGACCTCCAGACAATTGATATAAAATACCAAATAAAAAGTCAGCACTTATCTAATATTTTATGATCAATTTGAAAACCTGAATTTTTCAGACATGTAAATATCTTCAAATCCAGCCTTACAAAACAGGTAGCTATTTGGGTTTGAACTAATTTCAGTTTCACCATATATTAATAGCCTCAGCAATATAACATTGCAAAAATTTTCTACGTTATAGCTATAATAATAAAACAAGTCACAAATTATAACTTGCTTATAAGCTTGTATTAAAATGTTCACTAGATGGAGCTTACCACTAGGTCCTATCAAGCTTTAATTTATAAATGCTGAAAAGGAAATAATTCATAATCTCCTTCGGAATGTCTTATTCCCAGATCAATTGTTTGCGAGCTTATGACTCACCTGATTGGGCAACTAGAACTTCCAGACACCTAGTTTTATCACCTATTAATTTAAAGTCAATATTAGAAGGCTTAGAAAAAATGAGAAGTTTCCATATGGATGGAATGCATTGTGTTTCACTAGCCTTATTTAAACTAGTTGGTCTCTTTAATATTTCAAACTTTTAAACAAAAAAGAAATTTGCTTTATCAATAACTGAAAAGGAGAAACAATTTACTAAAAATAATGTGATTCACATGTTGGAAAAAATGATACCATTGTCAACTTTCTTCTGATGAAACTTCTGTTGGAGAAAGATTTTAAATATGCAACGGCTCCTAAACTTGTTCCAGTTGAAAATATTATATGCAAAGTAGAATCTTCCTTAAAAATATAAACATACACACAGCTGATGTTACTAGATTTGAAGTTTGTGATGTCTGAAAAAATATGAAAACACTAAAAAATAATTTATCTTAAGGGCAATTTATTGCACTTCAAAATTAAAAAAAAAGATGATTTTATTGTTGTTATTCCAGCAGATTAAGGTAATTTATTTGTTGTAGTTAATGGTTTAGATTATAATAATGAAATTTTCGATTTATTAAATGATGGAACTTACAAAAAATATTAGAGATCATCTGACATATTTAGAGATATACAAAATTTAAAATTTCTACAAGAGAAAGTTTTTCATTATATCCTAAATTTCATGGTTTATTTACAATTTACAAACCTGAGATACCATTGTAAACTATTTTGTGTGATATAGGTTCTCCCACATATGCTTTGCTTCGATATTTAGCCCAATTCTATCAAACATTGAAATACAAGATTCCATTAAGTATTAAAAAATTCAAGTCATTTTCTTTTGATAATTAAAAACTTAAAACTAATTGGACCTGATTTATTGTTTGATTTTGATGTTTTGTCTATGTTGAATAATATTCCTGTTGAAAAAGCATTATATATAATAGCACAATACAATGATTTACCTGATTTTATTATCCCATTAGTGAAGAATTGCCTTGAAAAAAACATATTTTGTTAATAATTCTCTGAAGTTTAAACAAATTAAAGGACTGTCTATGGGATCCCCACTGTCACCTGTAATTGCTGATCTTTTCATGGATAATTTTGAAAGTCAAGTTTTATGTGCAGCTACATAAAAACCTTCTAATTGATTAGATATGTGGATGATACATTTGTTATATGGCCTCATGACATTGATTCCTTACTTTCATGTTTTTATATAATGGGCATCCAAATGTTAACTTTACAATGGAAGTGGAAAATAACACATCACCTTCTTTCCTAGATGTTTTAATTACAGAAAAATGAGATGAAATAGTATCAATATCAGTTTACAGAAAATCCACACATTCAAACATATATCTTAATTTTAATTCTCTTCATCACACTGCTTAATTTTTTTATGTAGCAAAAAAAATCTCTGGACTAGAGCTTATAATTTATATGATAAAGAACATCTTGCTCAAGAAATAGAACTTATAAAAATATTCTACTTTCTAATAATTGTAATAAAGCATTATATGTAATATTTTACATAACGTTGATACTAAAAGGAAAATAAAATAGAATTGACAATTCATCTTTGCCTAGAGTAATTTTACATTCTATTAAAGGGGATACTGATAAAAAAAAAGTAGAAGGCTATTTTGTTTTAATAAAAAGACTACTTTTTTTCTGACAAAAAAAAAATGATAATATTTTACATAAACCTAAAGACAGAATATTTTTGGAACAGCAATGAGTTTATTAAATTCCTAGTTTGCAATGCTCAAGAAGCTAAGTAGGTCAGTCTACTAGACAAATAAATGTCAGAATTAAGGAACATAAAAATGCTTATCATCAAAAAATTAATACATCATTTTTCACTTCCCATTTTTTTTAGAAATAGGTCTCAAACCTGAATTTGACAATGCAAGAATGTTTTGTAATTTGGACCTATGATTTGAAAACAATGAGAGAGTCAACTGAAATATTAAAGAGACCTACTGCTTTAAAAAGGGCTGATAAAACACAATATATTCCAGCCATATGGAAACTTCTCATTTTATCTATGTCTTTTAATATTGAACACTGTTACAAGTTAAATAGATATAGGCAGATGCAGTAAACAAATGTATATATTTGATTGAGTCAAAATGATAGAAGAAATTACCCAAGATAGAATTAAAGGGAGGTTTATCGTTTTTGTTTTGATATTA
The DNA here is from genome assembly GCA_028023455.1 of Epiperipatus broadwayi. NCBI lineage: Eukaryota > Metazoa > Onychophora > Udeonychophora > Euonychophora > Peripatidae > Epiperipatus > Epiperipatus broadwayi. Next base: position 2,305,815 of record JAQFVV010012457.1, read on the forward strand.
AACAATTGAACACCATTATTTCTGTGCTTTAGTTAAAATATAGTATTATTTTTGTTAAATAATTTAATACGAACTATTTTAAATTAATAAGCCCCTGTTATTTTAAGCCTACTCGCCATGAATGAGCTAGCTAGTGGTTGGGCATTCATTAATACACTTTTATCGTTATCTTCAACCCTTCAATATAATTTTTCTGTAAGCATAGGATTGGCGCTTGAAATCGGAAAAATGCCAATGTCCATAAATATACTGTTAAGGAAATATTAATTAAAAATTATGAGTTAATCAGGCCGACTATCTTTATAAATATATTCATTTTGTTTTTTATTTATTCTTGTTCTTTGGGAATTTAAATTTTAGAATAACTTGTCTTCAGGTCTATGCCTACTATAAATCCATCTCCAATTAAAGGTTTCATCATGAATAAATCTCTTTAGTAATAAATAAAAATATTTAAATGTTTAAGAATTTAAAGTGGGCTATAACACAAGAAAAATGCAATTCTTTATAAATTTTGCATATTAATGTTATATGTAATGCATATAATTTGGATTATTTTATAGTAATAAATCCGATTGAAACTTGTATTTATTCCATATGAATCAAATGTATCTATAAGTCATATGTTGTATAAATTAAAGTTATTCTTATTTCAAAATAAAAAAATACACAAATATTCTAGTGATAAAATTAAAAATGTAAATTTATTTGTTAATGATTTTTAAAAAAATGAGTGTAATATAAATACTATTATGAATAATATAAAACAAAAATTTAAAAATAAAAGTAAAAATATCAAGATAAAATGGATTGCAATACTATTTGTATTAGATAAAGTATGTTTATGAAAAAAATTTAAAATGATTTTTGTCAAATTGCTATTTTTTCTTGACACCTAATAGAAATAGATTAATTAATAACACTATGAGAGAAATTTAAGTTTTAATCAAAATTGTATTATATGCAAATTAATATGTAAATGAGCTTACAATATATCAGTGAATCTAAATATACATTAGACAAACGAATAAAAGAACATATTATTTTATATATAACCATTCAAATAGATAAACAGCCAGGAAAAGATTAAAAAAAACATTCATCATCTATTACATTTGATTATAATAAAACCTATAATAAGGAATTTAAATTTGATTATAAAAACATAAATATTATACAAACTGAATATGGCCACAATAAGTGTAATATTAAAGGGAATATATTAATTCCATTAAATAGTCATATGTTAATAAATCAACAATCATCAAACAATAAAATACCAAAATTGTGGGGGAATTGAATAGAATTATGGGGGTTATGATATGATGACTTCTTTTAATTATTCAACATTATGTAGTTGATAAAGACTGCAAGGAATATAGACAAAAGTAGTTCTAATAAACGAAATTAAATTTATGTGAATTTTACATATATATATATATATATATATATATATATATATATATATATATATATATATATATATATATATATATATATATATATATATATATATATATATATATATATTCTGCAGGTTCATCCGTGTTAAAAAATTGATATACTGACATTTCGGCTTGATCGCACAAGTCATCCATTGGGTGAAAAAAAGTAGAAAGACAGTTGTAGAGGAGCTACAATCACTGATGTGAAATAAACATTAAATTTCCACCAATAACAAAAATGTTAAATTAAGAATGTTTTTTTTAAAAAAAAATTACCAAGTAAAAGGGAGTTTCCATGTATCATCTCACTTATTGATACAATCCGGTCTTTTAAGTATCTCAATCGCTTCTCTAATTTTGAACTGGTAGAGATTATCACATCTGGATATGATCCTGGTACTAGAAAAATCAATTTTATGAGCTGAATCTATAGTATGGAGTGAGAATGTCAATGGTGATGAGTGTTGTTTAACTGCCTTAACATGATCATCTCTCCTAACACTGATGTGATGATTACTCATACCTATGTAAGAAGCTTTACAATTTTCACATGAGATTCAAGAAGGATTGAATCCTTAGGCTTGGTTATTATATTGCTGATCTTTTGATAAGTATAAAATTACTGTTTCTATATTATAGTATTTTAATATACGTCCAGTACTGTCTAGTTCCTTTTACACATGGAACACAAATCATAATAACTGATTTATCATCTTTTTGTTTCCTATTATCTCCATTTTGAGATTGAAATAAGGCTTTTTTATAAATTTAAAATTTTAACTATTTGCTAATAAAACACTATTAATATGATTTATTTCTTATGTCAGAAGTGACTTATCTGAAAGGTTAATTGCTCTATTTAAAATAGTTTTGGCTACAGAAACTATCTGAGTTGTGTGATGATGAGAATGTAAATGTAAATATCTATCCGTGTGTGTATTCTTTCGGTAAAGTGAAGAAGAAAAACTATTTGGTGTTCTGGTGACTATAACATCAAGAAAAGGGAGTTTTCCATCAGACTCTGTCTCCTATGTAAATTTAATATGAGGATGCATATTATTTAAATGTAAGAAAAAATCGTCTAATTTATTTTTTCCATGTTGCTATATGTTCAAAATTGTCATCTATGTATCTGAGCGAAGATGAAGTTTCTAAAGCATCAGTTTCAATATTTTCATGAATAAATCAAATATTACGCCTGAGATAGGTGAGCCCATAGGAGTACCAAAAACTTGTCTGCAATGTTGTCCCTTGTATACAAAATATGTATTCAGGAGACAATGTTTAATCAAAGCAATAATATGGTCTGGTAAATTGCAACATTGTGAAATTATATTTAAAGCTTCATCATTTGTAATGTTTGTAAACAAAGATACGACATCAAAACTGACCAGAATGTCATTAGCATTAATTTTTAAATTTTTTAAAACAATAATAAAATGAAAAGAGTTTTTAATATATGATTTAATAGATGGGATTGTAGAATTAATGAAATCTAATAAATATCTTGCTAAAATATGAGTTGGAGATCCTATTGCACTTACTATTGGACGAGGGGGGGGTCAGGTTTGTGAATTTTTGGAAGTCTATAAAATGTTGGACAGACACATGATTTTTTATGAGGGATTATTTTATTTTTTTATCTCTGATTCAATAGGCTATTTATCAATAATGGCTTTTGAAGTTTTTTTTTTTCCAAATACATCCTATTATTTCTTTTTGATAGTTCATATGTTTTATTATTAAGCAAACCTAAACATTTTATGGTAAATGTCACAATCCATAAAAACAGTAGCATTATCTTTCTCAGCTGTAAGTACAATAATTGATGTGTCCGATTTTACATTATTTAATGTTTGTCTTTCTTTCTTTGAAATATAATTTTTAGGACGCTTAGCTATTTTTAAAATGTTGCAAATATCGGCTCTAGCCAAACTAGCCGATGAACAATCTATTTTATTGAGAGCTGATTCAACATTACAGACAATTTTCTCAAAATGTATCGAGGAAGGCGTTAAAGCAAAATTAAGATCTTTTTCTAAAACCGAAACTTCATCTGTAGAGAGGGCTTTCTTAGATAAATTATAAATGTTTTTTTTTTTATTTTATTTGGATATGTAATGTTTGGTAATTGTGTTCTAATTAGCATTTGTATTTTTTTTTCTTTTGCTCTGCTTTTACAAACTCCAAATCTTGAATTCATCCAAAATTTGCCATAGGATCAAAACTAGTCCATGGCAAAGTATGTATTTTATTACTAAGAAATAAACGTAAATCCAGCAATACTCTGTCAGTTTTGCCTAGATTATTTTCAAGTTCCTTTAATAAAACAGTTTAAAACAATATTGATTGTTTTTTTTTAAAAAAATACAATTTTATTAGCTAAAAAAAATACATGAATAAAAGTGTCTATATAAACTTGAGTTTTGACTTAAATACTGATGCTAGACATTATTATCTCTTTATACAATATTGATTGTTTTCCTTAGAATTTTACTAATATTATAATTGTTCTTGTGAAATATAATTTTAAACCAAGTGGGTATAACGTTGTGATTTTTACATGCTAATAGAAAAGATAAATTAATAAGTAATTTACATTTCCTAATTCACATTCTTTCAAATACTCGAAAATCAATCCATCTTCTTTGATTTTTAGATTCTCTTCTCCACATCACCCCTGCACCTTTTATTATTTCATCCATTCAACTCACATGCAGTTTCTTTTTTTGGTCTTTTATAATCTATTGGAATCCAGTTTAAGATTTCAATTGTTCTTTTATTATCATTTTCTCTAGCAATATGTCCAGCCCAATTCCACTTCAGTATTTTATTTTTTTCAATGAGGACAGTAACACCTGTTTGTTCTCTTAGCCATATTTGCATTTTCGATCCCTTCTTGTTACTTCCAACATACATCTTTCCTTACTTCTATGAGTGGTCTAAAGCTCTTTTATTAAGCGCCCAAGTCTCAGATCCATAAGTAAGAACTGATAAAACACATTTGTTAAAAACCAACATTTTCAAGTACATACGCATATTTCCTTTTAGTATCACATTATTTCTACAAAAGAACTCCAGCCAAGTTTAATTATTTGAATATTTTTATCTATTATGTTTCAATCTGTATTAATAATCTTACCAAGGTATTTGTAACTGTTAACTTTTTGTAACTCATCATAATCAATATTTAATTCATATTTTGAGAAAATCCAATAAATATTATTTTAGTCTTTTTAACATTTACCTTTTGTTCTACTTTCTTACTTTCATCTGATAACTACTACAATATTTCCTGAAGCTCTAAAGCATTATTGGCAAAAACAATAAAATTATCTGCAAAATCCAACTGACTTAAATAATCCCTATTTAATCCATAAAATACTTCTTGGAGCACTGCTGTAAAACGTTTTGGTGATACGGTGTCATACTGTCTTACACCCTTCTCGATATTGACTTTCCCCATATCATTATGTAATCTAATTGTTGCTGTTGAATTTTTATAAATATTCTTTAAAATATGACAATATTCTGGATCTATATCTTTATTAACCAGTGCTTTAATCACTGAAGAAATATTTATAGAATCAAATGCATTTTCATAATCTACAAATCCAAAGCATAATTGGATTTCATATTCATTTGTCCTTTCTATAACTTCTCTGAATACCTGGATATGATCTACTGTACTAAAACCACTTTTAAATCCAGCATGTTCTCTTTGTTGGTAGAAATCCAATGTGCTCTATAGATGAGTTGTAATTATCTAAGTAAAAGATTGTATAAAACTGATAAATGTCTGATAGGTCTGTAATTTTTAATATGTTTTATCACCTTTTTTAAATATTAATATTAATATTACAATCTTCCTATCATCTGGTACATCTTTATCATTTAGACAATTAGTATATAATTTTCCAGTTTGATCTCTTGGTTGGTAGAAATCCAATGATCTCTATAGACGAGTTGTAATTATCATGGTAAAAAAATTGTATAAAACTAATAAAAACCTGAAGGTCTGTAATTACTAAAATATCTTCTTTATCACCTTTTTAAATATTAATATTAATATTCTATTCAACCAATTATCTAGTACATATTTATAATTATGATATTTTGTATAAATCTTTGCTATTTTTTTTCCTATTTCTTCACCCGATTCTTATATTATATCAATTATAATTGCATCATTACCTGGAGCTTTCCTTTTTTCATACATTTATTTGCATGTCTCACTTCTTCATTGAGAATTCTGAGCAATTAAGAAGATGTAATAAATAGAGGAGATACTTGTTTTTTTTTATTACTATATAATTCTTAATAAAACTATTCTCCCCAATTCATGATGTCATCTCTTTTTTTAATAATAATTCCATCTTTTTTTCTAATTGCAGATATAAATTTCCTACCAATACCAAAATGTTGCTTTACACTCTTGAGGCTTTTATTTTCTTCTACAACTTTCTTTGCTAGTTCACAGTTATACTTTCTTATATCATTTTCAACTTTTTTCTGCACCATTATACAAAATTTCAGATATCCAATCTTTTTTTAAAATATCATTTTGTATATCCAAATATTCCTTATTTTCTTCATAAATTATCTAGTCTCAGTAGTAATTTTATTGGTCAATTTCTATTTTTGTTGCAGTTTTTAAAACTGTATCAGTTATATTCATATTAATTTCATTCAAATCGGAATCATATTCAAAATCTACTAATACTTGAAACCGATTTTTAAGTTCTAATTTAAATTCATTAGAATGTATCTGAAGATTAGAAATATCAACTATAAATATTATTTTTCTTAGTAATTTTTGCTTCTGTAGTTTTGGCTTAACACATGCCTTACATCTTACTAATCGGTGATCACTTCATTGTTAAATTTATTAACAACATTGCAATCTTGAAATATGTTTTTTTTCGGTTAGTTAAAATATAATCCTATTCTGCTGTACCTTTATTTCGATGCTTCCATGTCCATTTCGTTTTAACATTTTTCTCTAAAAAATAATTCATCATATAAAGTTTTTTTTTTCTTTTTATGTCCATTCTCATTTCACTTATCAAAACCAAAATTACCTACAACACTTTCATCTTTCATTTGTTTACCAATTCTAGCATTAAAATCTCCCATAACAATTTTACAATTTTGTTTACTCTGATCAACAACCTTTTGTACATCCACATAAAAATCTACTACATCATAACTATGAAAACTTTTTGGGGCATAAACCTGAATTATCTGCATTTGGTATCTGCAATTAAGTTGTATAACTAATATTGCCACTCTGTCTAATACACCATCAATCTCCACAATGTTGTTCATCCACTTTTTCTTTATAATGAATCCTACATCAAGTGTATTTCCAATATTTATGTCTTTATAATAGAGTGCATATCCACTTCATAAATCAATTGTCCTTTCACCTTTTCTTCTAACTTCACAAAGACAAATAATGACCCATGTAATTTAAAATAGTTCTTCTTCCAATTCTTGCAATTTTCCCTCACATGAAAGTGATCTGCATTTTTAAGTACCTAAATAACAAGTTATCAAAAAAAATGACAGCCTGGATCAATGATCAGGGATTTTTTAGCACTCTCCACCTTCTGGCACCAACCACAGCTTAGGGGGGGGCGACTTTACACCTTCCTGGAAATAAGGGCCATAATTTATTTTGTCTGACATAATTGTATATATCTATTAGAATAATAATTATTATTTACACAAATATTTATTCTGCCTTATCAGGTAATAAAGTAGAAAGACCATGGTGATTTTGGATCTTAATCTCAGTGTTAAAAAGCCAATAAACTAACCACACTGACTAAAGCATGTTGGTGAGCAGCCCATCCATGTTTGTATACTATATAAATGTTCACATAGTAATAACAATTGAAATGACAAGAACATATGGAGTAGACATTAGAAATTTGCCCTGCTCAGTTCCTTTAATGCCTCCAATAGGAATCAATGGGTCTCCTTTCAGTTGATAGCATCCCCTATATATATATATATATATATATATATATATATATATATATATATATATATATATATATATATATATATATATATATATATATATATATATATATATATATATATATATATATATATAATTAAAAATAATTAAAAAATATTACCACTTAGGGACACTTTCGATTATCCCAGTAATCTGTGTCAACTAAAGCTTTGAAATGTTAACTTTCCCACAATTCAGTAATCTTAATGTTTGCTGCTTACCTGTTAATTAAGTCATGTTTATGTTTTTATATTAGCATAGCTTCATTTATTTTTCTTTTATTGTTATTTTTTTTCAATTTGCAATATTTTTACACTGTTAAAATTGAAGTCAAAACCATAAATACATGATTTATTATGGTCATAAAAACAGATGCTGAAATATTATTATCTACTACACAATTTTGTTTCGATTTCTGAACATGTTTTAATAATAGCAAGTGTTCCTTAGTTCTTTTTTTCAACACACATCTGTATTTACCTATATATCCACTGCCAAACCTATATATCCATTTATAAATGACACATTTTTATTTATAAATGAGGTTTTATCTTTGGAGTTATTTATTAATTTGTTTAATGTAGGAGGTGTGTAAAATGCAATATCACATATGTTTATAAATTTTCCTTATAAACTTTACTTGATCATTTGAAATATATGGGATTGATATCCTTATTTTTTTATTAGCAGGAGAATCAATATTATTATTAAAATTTTTATTTTTATATTTTGTATTAAAATCATAGTTATATTTTTATTAAACTACTTTGATGATAAAAGCAATTATAAATTATTCATGATATTTTAAAAATATTTTTGATATTTTTTTTGATTTTACACAAGTCAATGCATATTTTTAAAAGATGAAACATCAAAATGAATAATAAAAAGCGTGATGAATGCTTATATTTTATGAACATTATTTTATATTATTTTTATTTAAAAAACAAACAAACATGAAACACATATAGGGAGTTTTGAGAGCGGTGACAAGCAAAAGTGTTTAGTATAACATCGACACTATTTTTGTTAAATTCAATTTTCATTTATTGAATAACTTTAAACTATATTTAAAAAAAAAAAAAAGATTATTTGAAGTATTTATATTTTTGTGTCCATTTACTAAAGCTATATTGTCTATTCATTTAATTAGAAAACAATTCCATTAGACAATAAAGTGTAGATTTAAATTAACATTTTATTTTTATATTATGTATGGTAAGTAATGGATAAGCCAGAGTGAATGCTTATTTACTTTTTGATAGTTTTTCTTATGTAGTTGAAATATGCAACTCAATCTTACATTAGTCAAATTTATATTTTGTTAGATTTTATGTAAAAAAAAAACTTATAAATACTGTAAATAATTTTGTTTATTGAAAAGTATAATAAATTTAGTAAACTTGTTTTATAAATGTTGTGTTATGTTGATTGATTTATTCACACAAATACATGATTAAAAGAATCCAAAATAAATATGATATATTTGCACAATATAAATAAATTATTCATTTTAAGAAGTAATAATTATTCAGAATATGATATTTAAATAAGTTTTTCTTTTGCAATAATATTCTTATAGTCATTACTGCATAGAATTTAAAATTGTTTGTTGCCACATATTTCTTTTGATTATACCATATTAAGATGCCACATGAGAAATAAAAGAACGATTAATATTATTGTTATTATTATTAGATAGGATTAATAATTACTTAATTAGAGCAAGAATATTATAATTTATTATTATTATCATTATTGTTTAGGTGTAGTTAGGAATGATACGAAATCCCTTATCATACTTGGCTACAGGAGATAATTTAAAATTGATTAGATTTATTTTTCAATAACCTGATGTAATTATAATCATATGTTTAGTAAAAGAGATTAGAATTTAATTAGTAATATTATAGTAAATTGATTGTTATTATTTTTAAAGTCTTAATATACTATGATTTTATTATTATTATTTGAAATAAAGGGGGATAGAGTTCTTATACCATTGACATTGTATCATGTGGGATATAAACGTTCAATGCAATTCTTTACTCCTTTACCTTCACTAAATTGTGTCATGATATTATTAGTGTTTTATTAATTTGATTTTCATGAATTTAACCATATATCTCTCATGACCTATATAGCTTGCATTACCAATATGTAATATATAAAGAGCCTGCTAATATCTCTAAACAAGCATATTTATTTATTTTTTATAATAAATGCTACAAGAGAAAACACTTGAAGCGTTTGTCTATATTGGTCCCCATCACCAGGCAAGATTTAAGCTATGGTTAGCCTCAATGAGGAGCTAGGACATTAGATTCAAAATCCTAATTCAAGCCAAGCATTTATTTAATTCTTAAATATAAAGAAAAATATATAAATCTTTAGATGCCTACGTGTCTTCAAATTCAGCTTTTTAACTAAAGAAACTATATGGGACTGAACTAGATTCAGTGATTTCATATATTAATAGATTTAGCAATTTAATATAATATTAGTAAAAATCAGTCATATGGCATATATAGCTTGTATTACCTATTTGTACTATATAAAAAACCTGCTGAAAGCTGTAAACAAGCATATTTATTTTATTTTTTATGATAAATGCCACAAAAGAAAATACCTGAAGCCTTTATCTCTGATGGTCCTCATCTCTAGACAGGTTTTGAGCTAATGTCCTAGCTCCTCACTTATGAGAGCACTTATAAAATATTGTATTTAGTTATTTATTTGTATTTAGTTATTCACTATAAAACTAAGATATGTGGTGAGGTAGGCATAAGTGGATCTACTGAACTTGGCACCCTCTTAAACAAACAAAATATGGTTTCTGCCAGCAATTTGAATAGAAATAAATTTTATGTCAGTTTATTTGGAAATATAACTGTTTTGAAAATATCCGAGTGAAAAATTCCTGCATGAATCAATGAAACCACCATGGGTGAGCAATTACTAGCTTATTGAGTAGTGACATCATAATGCAGCAGAACTGCTGCATGTTTAACCAGAGTGAACATTGACACACTTGATTACAATGCAAGAAAAAGAAGTCTTATATAAACAATATGATGAGGTATAAATTCTAAAATGGGAGAAAACTTAAATCTCCAATTTAATGAAAATAAAAACCTCAGAAAATTATTTGGCATTGGTAATTTTTAAACAAACAAGGACACAATCAAATTTCATATTTAAAGGAAAACAGAAATATATAACTGCTTATATGACCAACCACATGATTGACCCAATCTAAGCTGCAATAATATAATTAAAAGTCTCAATATGAGACAAGTAAGTAATCAGAAAGTTATTGATAACTGCCCAAACATTTACTAAGAAAGTGAAATAATTATAAATACAAATAGATTTACGAAATAAACTCTCAATACATGCTCTGACAAATAAATTCAAAGTAAACATGGAAACTTAACAACTAGATTCCAATACAGACTACATACATAATAAGAAAACACATACAATAAATGCTAAAAATATTTACATTTAATATGCAAATGATATAAAAATAAGATACTTTTTAAGATTAAGCTGAGACCTTAAACTCAGGTGAGAGTAAGAAAACAAGTAACCTCAAGGTAGAAGTTTAAGACTTCAGAGGTCTTTCAACATGACACATATAGTTCATTGTACTGGAGAATTCCAACAAAAGATTTTAGAATTCCATTTTCTGTTGAGGAGGCAATGTTAGGAAATGTTATTGTTTATCTCTTAAGACATGATTTTGTGGGGATGATTTGGGATCTGGTCTCAACTTCAAGTTGATTTAGCATGACATGACTTTGAGGCAATTTTCCATAGTGTATAATTTTGGCATACTTGAGAATTTATAACAACATAGTCTCAAGATTGGCATACTAAAAGTTGAAGCAATACTAAACAAGCAGAATAAACATCATTATCTGAAAAAAAAATAGACTGAAATTCCACGGCTATTATATGAGCTCTTATTTGCATAACATCTTTTAATTATAACTATTTGACCAAGGCAAATTTTTATCTCAGAATTAATCTTAATTAAAGATTTTAACTAGGGTTACTCTTATTCTAATATTAATTTTTAAAAACAATAATTGTAAAACCAAGTCTCAACTTTTGTTATTACAAATAAATTTAAAATAGATTATATTTAAAATAAATAGAAATTCCATTACAACTTTTTTAAAATTAAAAGTTTTCTGTAAAAAAAATAAATAAATAAAACGTTTAATTAGAGCATATTTACAAATGAATTTTAAAAAAAATGTCAAAACTAAATAGATTTTAAACTAAAATATGATTAAAAAAATAGAAATAACAGAATTTTAAAAAATAACTGGGTATGCATGTTATTATGCAAACTGTTAAATACAAAACTTTTAAATGATTTTCTTCTAAAACTTTATTAAAACGAAAGTTGGTATTATTTTTGTGATGAGTATTTTGAATCCAATAAAATATTTGGTTCAATATACATATATTTCAACTCATATTTATTTTTCAAATTATTAGTTAACAATAATTAAGTTTTATATATTTTATACAGTTATATTTGTTGCAGTGGTAATAAATACATTTGTAATTGTTTATGTTTTTGTCTTTTTGTATTAGTTTGTTTAATCTAGTTTAAATATTTTATTTTATTTTAGTGTTATAATAAATACATATAGTTATATCTGTTATATAATAGTAATTTATGTTATAATATAATAGTTACATCAACAAATATTTTTAATAATGGCTTTATGAATTTTTTCCCGTATTACAGGAAAATTAGCAATTTATATACGCAAAATTGATATTATAATACCGGTTTAATAAAAGAAATAAATAACAAAATTATGAACAATACAAAAATATTTTTATTACATAGATTATAGGCATTATCAAATTAATATACTATTTTACATTAAAGACAATGTCATTATACAAAAAAATATTAGCTATAGCTAACTTAACATATCAGCCTTTATGCAATATTTACAAGTACAAAATGTCAACAACTATGAAATAATATAGAAATTAAGCTTAAGACAAGATATTACCTTGTTTTTCTTTATAAAAACTTATAGACAATATAAAACATGAAAAAAACATGGTACCCTCAGCACAATGCAGAACATATATAAGCTTTATATTTTAATATGAATAATGATATTCAAATATTTATTCACCCTTATGAGGAAAGATAGCATTTTATGTCTATCCGATTATGAAAATGTGCAATTGGTTTAAAAATAAATTTAATTCATCCAGAAAAAAATATTTTAAACAAAAAAAAATTGTTTGCACCAATTGTAGCTTTAAATAGTTTCCATGAAATATAATATTTTACTGATGGTAACAATTTGTTTGCCATAGAAAAGAACACTTTTATAGAAAAATGAAATCAAATGTAGGTTCAACACCCATATAAAAATAAAATTCAATCATTAACTAAAATAGCTCTCAATTTGAGTATCACATGTCCCTGTCTTATTGATTAGTTCTGCTGTGAAACACAATCTAAACTTACCCATACATATAGATTAGTAATACATGTATGATTAAATTGGTGTAAGTTATAAATCTTCTTGATATAACAAAAATTTAGTATATAGTACATATTGAATATATCTATATATTTTTTTTTACCTATAGCTAGTTAGAATTTGAATAATATTTGATAGTAAGATGCAGGTAGTAATATTTGAATATTCTATATATCACGACATAAATAAATAAAAAAATAAAGTTTTGGTTGTATTAACCATTAGTACTATATTGCTTCAATTATTACAACTAAATATTTGAACTCTTAAGAATAAACCTTAGTTATAAATTATAAGTTGTATGAATATCATTTGAAGCATACGGGCAGAAAGGGTTAAATGAAATGTCATAATTTTCTACTTAAATTACATGTTTTACTGCACTTGTATAATGACAAATACAATTATTAGATTAAATCTTGAACTTTCTTAAGCAGTATTTGATATTAATATTTCAAAATTAAGATATAAGTTAAACTCAAATTATTTAATATTAAAAATTGGCCATATTTTCACAATTTATTTATTTACAAAATCAAATAAAATGTATAATGAAAGTAGCTCTATATAAGTACAGAACATTCATTTATTTGCAATGGAAATTTTGTGTAACACATAAAATAATATATATATATATATATATTATTTTATATATATATATATATATATATATTATTTTATGTGTTATACATATATATATATATGTATTACAAACCTGATGGATTAAATATAAAACAACCAGCATAGTATAATAAATGTAAAATAATTATAGAATAAAGAAAACATTTTTGAATGTTATTGTTGTATAAATTTAAAAAAAAAAATGAATTTTTTTTTAATTGAACTCTTAGTGTTATTGAAGATAACATAGAATATGT
>JAQFVV010012457.1:2324696-2437196 GCA_028023455.1 Epiperipatus broadwayi
TGTGGGCGTGTGTGTGTGATGATAATCTGGACCATCTGATAAATTCTGGTTTAGCATGAAATATGTATATTGGTGATTATTTATCTTTTCTCTATGTATGTGGTCATGTGTATCAGTGCTATGTGTTAGTATGTACAGATGAAGGTTGCATGAAAGTCTGAATTCAAATCACCTATATTTACCATTAGGCTCTAGTTATGTGAAGAGTGCCTATATTTCAAACAATTACACATTAAGAGAGAATCCTGATTATCCCTCTTATATGTATTTAAACGGATAAGGTCATATACAGGAGGGGTCAGTTATCTCTTAAAATATATAATAATTAACTGAGGTTTAAATCTGGTAATGTAAAACAAATTTTCCTTAAAGATCACTAATAATACGTAGCAAAATATTAGCAGTAAAAGTAAACACCATGTCAATTTATACAACATTAATATATACAACCAAATAAATAGATAGCTCATGAATGAGTAACACTATAAAATGAGTGTTATAAAAAGGAAATATTTGGTAGTCTTCTAATTAATTCTACTTACAAATAATTCATAAACTGATATCTGTCAAAATGCATAAAGTAAGCAAAATAAAATTGTATGATAAATTACAATAGCAAAATAGTGAAACAAAGAAATTATATTCATTTTATTAAAAATAAAATAAAAATAAAACTATTTCATCCTGGATGCTCTGTCATGCAACAGGATATAGTCTCAGTTATTACCATTCACCAAAATCCAAAAAAAAAAAAATCATATTTATTAAAGACATCAAATTTAAATTACATTTGTAACATTCAAAAACTATTTCTTAGTAATGGATTTACTGATAAACACCAGCACAAAATGTATTTATGATCTGTTAAATTATATAAGGAATATGTTTGAAAAAAAAAAACCCACAATAATCATGATTGTTCTTTAATATTTTGCATGGTCCCACCATTTCTTATTATCTCTATTTAAAACATATATAGCAGATAAATTTAATGAGCATTTATGCTTTCGTGATAATAAAATTTTTATTTTAGAGCAAGTTTTATATTACTATTAATAATGATGAGAAAAAACTGTTTGGAACATGTAGTAAGAATTAGAAAATAAGATTATATTTCAGTAGCATTCAAGTTGTAAATGCAGATAACAATCTATTTAAGTTTCTAAAAAGAAACAGTAATTAAAAGATGTTAATGATGATGATGATAATAACAACAACAACAATAATAATAATAATAATAATAATAATAATAATAATAATAATAATAATAATAATAATAATAATAATAATAATAATAATAATAATAATAATAATAATAATAATAATAATAATAATAATAATAATAATAATTCAATTCTCTTTTTTTATTTAATGTACATATCAACATTATTTTTCCAATTATAGATTGCACACAAACTTATTTATTATTTACCAATCTAAACACACATTAAAAAACAAAATAATAGGAATAAAATAGAAAAACAATAAAAAGAACAAATAAAATAAGGTAATATATCAAATGAAATTAAGAAAAATATTTTTAAGATGAATATAGTGGATTGTTTACAATCTAAATTTAAAATATCTTTATTAGCAAAATCTTTAAAGGTTTTTGCAATGATATATATATATATATATATATATATATATATATATATATATATATATATATATATATATATATATATATATATATATATATTGCAGAGGCTTTGACTATATGGTGAAACTGAACTGAGATCAGACCCATGTAGCTATCTGGCTTGTTAGGTTGAGTTTGAAGACGTTCCCGGTCAGAAAAATTCTTGCTTGCAAACTGATAGAAACTGTTTGCATAAACACTTGGAGTCAGTGTTTAAAAAAGTTGGTAAATAAAAAATTGTTTTAAAAATTTGAAAAATAAATAATCTTAACTCATATATATATATATAGTGTAAAATGGAAATGATTATTTTCAATTAGTTAAACTATACTAGCCCTTGGGCAGTTCAAAATTAATAAATAAAGGTCATATAGGAGAAACGCAATAAGAACAGAATAATCAATAAAAGAAATCCCTCAGAAAATGGACCTCAGTGAAAGAATAATCATCTTCATGATGTCATGTTGAGTTAATCCACAAATTTATTATAAAAAGTAAAAAAAAAAGAAATAAAATATTATATGTGTTATATGTGTTAGTGCTGGAAGTGTTGAAAAAAAGAGATTGAAAAAGTTCCATTTCAATCCCTTCAGTTTTTCTAAAAAAAAAAAAAAAATGAAATATTGTTTTCTCATATAGTGGACACCAAGACATCATGTAGTTTTAAAATCATTTTCATTAATTTAATTTTTCTGTTCATTTAAGCGTTTTTTTTTTTTTTTTTTCATTAAGCTAAAACTTTTAGTTAAATCATGTTAAATTTAAGTTGGGTGGGATGGCTACATATATTGTAGAGTTATGTTAGTTTAATTAAAGGGATAGTTAATCTTAGGTTATTTGTTTTGCAGTTGGATTGGGTTAATGAGTTGGCTGTATTGGTGTAATTAGTAAATGTAACATGAAGATCTGCTATGAGCAGGATCACATTATATGCCTGACTTTGGAAAAATAAGACTATTTTTATTGACCATCAGAGACAGACTGTATTCCCTGCTCCATGGATCACCCCTTTAGCCTATGGAATGTGATGGTGTGTTGGCAAAAAGGACCACAATCCCTTACTATGGAGTTCTATTTTTTTGTTTTTCTTGCTAGACAGATGTAGCATTTCTGTACTGGACAAGAGACTCTTCTTCCAGATAACCATGCTGTTCAGATTTACTTTTCTGACAGTATGGTATTGTGCTGTCATATTTATTGCTATGTCAGACAGATCGACATTAGTTAAAGTGCAAACTTTTGGACTAGGGTTAAAAAAGGGATATAAAATATTCTATTTTCAAATGCAATCTATGTAGTCTACCTGTACTTGACACTGTAATAAAATACTAATCCATCTGTGCAAACTTCTAAAATAAAAAGTTAAAGTGTAAATTAAATTCGAAAGTAAAAGTTAGACTAAAATAATAATTCTAAATGTTATATATGTTTAATAAATGTTGAGTGTATAATTACTGGGAGTGGCTTCTTTTATTTTTTTTTTAATATTGAAAATAAATTTTAAATAAGTATTTATATACTAAAAATCTTTGCATCTCCCTGAGCTAGTGGGATGGGCTAAATGTCAATATAAAATAAAAATGGATCTTTACAGCATCAAATCACTGCATGTTCTGCAAAATCAGATTTATACCTATCTGCAGAACAACATAACTTATTATATAATAATTCATATTCCCTAAACTTCTTTTTAATGCACATTTAGTCTCCCTGATGTAACTATAAAACAATGACATAACACTTTATATATAATATTACATTTGTTACTTTTATCAATAGAATCTTTATCATTAATAACCAATCTTCCAGTATTTGTACCAACTTTAAATGCAACATTAAAATCAGCAGATACCAATGATGTAATCTTATTACAAACATGGATGGCATTTCCTTATTCTTTACATAAGGCAATGCTATCCATTTTTTGTTTTTCATATTATCTCTTATCCATCTATTTCTAAACACACACACACACACACACACACACACACATATATATATATATATATATATATATATATATATATATATATATATATATATATATATATATATATATATATATATATATATATATAGATAGAGAGAGAGAGAGAGAGAGAGATGTAAATAGATATATAGATAGATAGATAGATAGATAGATAGATAGATAGATAGATAGATAGATAGATAGATAGATAGATAGATAGATAGATAGATAAATAGATAGATAGATAGATAAAATAATATTTTTGAGTACAAACCATGTATTATTTTGCATTACAATCTGATATTTCGATGGACTAGTAACCACCATTATCACAATTAACTTCTGAAAGAACAATTGTTAGATCTCAAATAATAACATGACTCAGTGTGAGATGAGAACTGTGATTGAATTTAAAGTAGTTCAGCATTCACAATATAAGAATTATCAAAATGTTTATTTCCCTTAGTTTATTCACCTATTAATTTCAAATTAATATTAGAAAAAAAAAGAGGGGTTTCAACATAGCTGGAATATGTTGTGCTTCATCAGCCCTATTTAAACCAGTAGGTTTCTTTAATATTTCAATTGACTGTCTAATGGTTCTTAAATCATATCTTTCCAAATTAGCATGTATTTTTGTATTGTCAAAATTAGCTTTGTAATAATTTTTTTTTTTTTTTTAAAAAGGAAGTAAAAAGTGATGTGCTAATTTTTTGATTAATAACATTTCTATGTTTTTTAATTCTGACATTTATTCATCTATTAGAGTGAACCACATAGCTTCTTGAGCACTGCAAACATGAAATTTCATGAACTACTTAGGGTTCCAAAAGTATTCTGTCTTTAAGTTAATATAAAAAATCACCAATTTGTTTGCCAGTAAAACAGTAATCTTTATATTAAAAAACATGATAGTGATCTATTGATTTTATCAGTATCCCCTTTAATGTAAGGTAAAAATATTCTATTAAAAGAGGGATTGTCAATTCTATCCTTTTATCTTTTTGAGTATTAATTTTATGTAAATAAATCAATTATTTTATATAGTGCAATGTTTATAATCTGTAATATTTAAACAGCAATAAAGTGTTGCACATGCGCTTTGCAGATTTTAACTATAAATGACTGAATACCAACACTTCAAACACATGATAAAGTCTTTGGAAAAGACAGAGTGGCCATCTATCTTTTCGAACCCAAATCTTTTGTATGGACAAATCTTATGTGTTTGAAAGTGAAAATGTGAAGATATTAAATAATCACTTTAAATTACTTTAAATGCTTGAATGTATGACGCTAGTGGAATTTATTAGAATTTACGATACGCCATTCTTATTTGAAATTAAATGTATGTAAATAAATCAATTATTTTATATAGTGTGGTGTTTATAAACTGTAATATTTAAACAACATTAAATTGTTGCATATGTACTTTGTAGATTTTAAGCATTGTATCTTGAAAACATATTTTGTATATAATAGAAACAATTACAGACAAATTTTTGGTACTCCTATGGGCTAACCTATTTCTGTAGTAATAGCTGATTTATTCATGAAAAATATAGAAACTCTTGCTTTAGAATCATCATCTTTAAAGCCTCTCATTTGGCTCAGATTCATAGATGACTCTTTTGTCATATGACAACATGGAAAAAAAACAAATTAGATGTTTTTTTTTTTTCTTATATTTAAATAATATGCATCCTCATATTAAATTTACAATGAAGTCAGAGTCTGATAAAAAACTCCCTTTTCTTGATGTTATAGTCACCAATAGACCAAATAGTTTATCTTTTTTTCGATTTACAGAAAGAATACACACACGGACAAATATTTACATTTCTATACTCATCATCACCCTACTCAGATACTTTCTGTAGTTTAAAACTGTTTTTAAATAAAGGAATTAATCTTTCAGATAAGTCACATCTAAAAGAAGAAACGAATCATATTAAAAGTGTTTTGCTAGGAAATATTTATAATTATAAATTTATAAAAAAAAACTTTATTTCAAGTCCAAAATGGACAAAGTAGAAAACAAAAGGTGATGAATCAGCTATTACAATTTGTGTTTCATATGTAAAAAGGACTACAGATAGTATTTGACTATATTAAAACATTATAATATAGATACAGCATTTTTACTCATCAATAGATCAGTAATATAATAACCAAGCCTAAGAATTCAATCTCTTCTGAATATCATAGTGTTTATCAAATCTCATGTGAAAATTGTAAAGCTTCCTATAGAGATATGAGTATCACATCAGTGTTAAAAAACACTCATCATCATCAACTCACTTCATACCATAAATTCAGGTCATACAATTGATTTTTCTAGTACTAGGATCATATCCAGATGTGATAATCTCTACCAGTGCAAAATTAGAGAATCCACTGAGATACTTAAAAGGCCAGATAATATCAATAAGTAAGATGATACATGCAAACTTCCTCCTATTTTAAAATATGTTTTTTTTTTTTAAAAAAAAAACATTCTTAATTTAACATTTTTGCTTTTGGTATATAACTTTAACATTTCTTTCTTAAAATCAGTGATTGTAGTGCTTCTCCAACTGTCTTCCTATCATTTATCACCCAGTGGATGACTTGGGTGATCAAGTCAAAAAGGCTTTATATCAATATTTAATTTTCTTTAACATGGATGAACACACAAAAAAATGTCTTTTGTATATGCAACCCGTAAAAATCTTCATTTCAACATTTTTAACCTATACGGGGAGGAACATTTTAAAGAGCTTCCAGTATTTGAAAAAAAAAAAAAAAAACATGGATTAAGAAAATTAAGTCACTTTGGAATTTACCTTTTCTATCAGCATGTAAATCAAAACATTATACTCACTTGCAGTAAAATTGTGTTTCACAAATAACACTTATAATATTAGTAAAATTCTAAGGAAGTTAAGCAATATTATTTTAAACTCTTTTATTAAAAAATTCGGAAAAATATTGACAAACTTGATAAAATATATCTCTTATATATGCAACCCATGAAAATCTTTGTGTGTGTTATATATATATTATATATATATATATATATATATATATATATATATATATATATATATATATTATATATATATATATATATATATATATATATATATGTATATATATAGTGACCTTCCATATTGGCACTGTGAAGGAATGTGTGAAGTTCACATTGTGCCAATAGTTGTCAGGGGTACCTAATTAAAAAAATAATAATTGTGATATAATTTAATGTATAATTCGATTGAATAGTTCTTAGAATGTTAGTTGGGGTGTACCAATCATTAAAATATTTTTGGGATATCAAATGGCGGGAGAGGGGAATTGATTGAATAAGGAGTTGTTGGTATGAAAGCTCAACCAATAGAAATTAGTACTATTTGTCTGTAAGGCCTTAATGAGTGCTTATTCATTAATTTTTTTTAATCTATTGTCTATTGCCATTCCAAGATGAAACCTGTATATTTGGGTTCATGTCCTTTCACATCATTCCACACTTCACACCTTATTCATATTTTTAATTATCACTCAGAATATATTCATCTTGCAATAACATTAATTATTTTGCCATATATATATTGCTAATAGCTCAGTCATTAATAGGCTTCTGGATTAATGGAAAGACTGATCTACAGACACACCATCAATTGGAATAATTTGTTTATTAATTATTTATTGCATAAAATCTTTCATTTAAAAATATAAAAAAAAATATTTATTTCTTTTATTATTAGTTAGTATTAGTAATTTAATATGATTTGTTTCAATACTCTATTCCTAACATTTTTTACAAGTAATAAATTATTGCATATTGGTGGCCTCATTATAAAAAAAGAAGTGGCTAAGTAAAGTTTTTAGAGAAAGTCAAATACTTTTCTAAAAAAAAAAAATATAATAAAACCAGTGAACCTAATATTTTCTCTAAATTCTTTACTATACACTTTACTAACTAAACTTCTCTCATACTGCTCAAGATTAAATGTCAATGTGTAATTGTGAAGGACACAGGATAGGAGTGTTCAATATGGGAGGCTAAATTTTTAAAAGTATTCCAGCTCCAACATTTATCAATTAACAATTTGAATTTACTTTTATTAAAAATGCATGGATATTATATAAAAAATGATAATACAATTTTGCTATAACTTACTTATTATGAATAGGGTGAAACTGGAAGTACATATATTAACAATACTGATAATAATTGGAAAAGTTATACTGAACTGTTTAATGACACATTTTATTGACACTTGTCTAATAAGTTTTCTATTTTTATTGTGCAAAAAAGGGCTGAAACAGATAAAGTATTCATTCTAATACTTCACAGTATTCGAGTAGCTATATATTTCAATTTACCTTAACTTTCACACCTATAAATGAGTGATTGAATGTGTGACTTATTAATATTTGATAATCATTTATCAAAAATGTGTATACACATGGATGATCAAATAACCACAAACATAATCATCATTAAATTTTATTAAATCCTGGAAAAATTTAGTCAGAACAAAGTTGAAAATCGAGTGAATCATAAAAAAAAATATTTTAATAATCATGCCCAGCATTGGACATTTTATGACAAATAAGTTGATTCAAATATGTGAAAACGCTAATAGTAATGTCCCTTTAGGAAGCCCTAAGAACTTTTGAGATTACTGCTGTTTTACCAAATTGGTGTTTATCCTGCAAAAGTAATGTGTATATGTTTTTAATGTCTGTTTATTCACCATTGTCATCTGATCTATGTGTACCTTTTTACTCTTAAAATTTCAACTGTGAACTAAAAAAAAGAGAGAAAAAGGAAACCTTTATTTTAATGATAGAAGGTTTGACATGTATTTCTTTCCATTGCGTATGGTAGATAGGTAAATATACTTTTATGCTTAGTTTGATATTAATTTGAGTTGTTGTCATTGTTGTTATCATCATCATCATCATCATCATCATCATTATTATTATTATTATTATTATTATTATTATTATTATTATTATTATTATTATTATTATTATTATTATTATTATTATTATTATTATTATTATTATTATTATTATTATTATGTATTTGCCTATTCTCCTCTAGAACATCTAGGAGATTTTGGTATATATTATACCAAATCGGTAATATTTTCTTTTGTTGTATTATGTAAAAATGTTATATTTTGTGCTTATATTATTGATTCAAATGGAATGCTTTATCATTATTCATTAGTTGGTAATGACAAATAGATATTTAGACATATTTATGCCAGTATTGCCAAAGAACATGCTTACTTGATAGTATATACGTTAATTTGAAATTCGATGATCATAATTTTTCATAGGTATTAGATTCATTTATAATTTAACTAATGCTAATATAACATTTGATTTGGCTGATGTGATTTCAATAATATTAAATACATGATCATACGTTCGTGTGTGTGTATGCTATCATAAGCTATTTTATAAAAGTTAGATTTATGCTTATTTGTTTTTCTATTGGTTCCGGCTGGTGCTATGCATTAAAGAGTGTGAAAGTTTAAAAGTTTATCTGGTTATGTATCTATCCTATATGAAATGTATTAAATATATCTTGGGTAAAGAGGCGCTTGAAGGGATAATCATGCTATTTGGATATAGTAATGCTCTTTTAATTACTTATATATTGAGCTGTGGGTGGTGGGGTACTTCCTTATTTGATAATATATGATGTGATAGTTATATTATGTAAAGCAAAATGGTAGCTGCCCCATTTATACATGATAAGTTGGCTGGGTTCTGCACCATTTGTGTCAGAAAAGTTGGTAGCTGTTATGTTGATAAATTAAGTTGATGTTTGGAGTCTTGTTAACCCTCACGCGCCTGTATGTGAAAATTTATTTGTTAGTATGTACCCCCCCTCTCTTCATGCCACATAATTATAGTCATGTATTATTTGTTAGCTATTTCAGATAAATGTTTTAGTGATTTCTGTAATATACTTGAAGTTGGATTAGTAATTTAAAGATTAGCTCAATATATTATCCGTATTGTGAGATTTATTCATTTCTCAAGTAAACCGATATAAAATATAATCAATAAATTTGTTATGATTGTGAATTTATAAATGTGCCCACATTCAGAGATATGATAAACATAAAGATATGGAGAAAACCATCATCGGAATTGTAAGTTCTATGTAGCTTGTCAAATCATATTACCCAAAATATGATTATTTCATTTATTATTATTACGGACAATTCACTCCCTCGTTATGAATGTAACATTGGATTACAAAGTTTTACTTTATTTAATGTTAATTTTAATAAAATTATTCCTTAATTTTATATAGTAGGTATAAATTTATTGA
Organism: Epiperipatus broadwayi; assembly: GCA_028023455.1. Lineage (NCBI taxonomy): Eukaryota > Metazoa > Onychophora > Udeonychophora > Euonychophora > Peripatidae > Epiperipatus > Epiperipatus broadwayi. The sequence continues at coordinate 2,334,651 of JAQFVV010012457.1, forward strand.
CATACGGAAATAATTTCAATGACATTAGTTTATTATTTGATACCGATTTTCTTAGTTTATTTAGAGGACAGGAAGAGAATATATGACACAAACATTGGTACATAAATATATAATTATTTTGTATTGTTAATAATTTAAGAAATAGAATTGTAAATAATGTTGAAATAAGAGATAAAAAAAGAGCCTCCAAATATTTAGTGCATAGGATGTATGCAATTTAAATCTTATTTAATCAAGCTTGTATTTATTGCAAAATTAAAGTTAAACCATCATCGATGGGTAAATCATGGTCATGTAAATCAATAAAATACCAGTGTCAATGCTGAAAAATCGCTGAAAGTTGTACAATATTACGGAGATAAGGACGGCTTGCTTGAAGTTAGCACTAACTGGTAATAAATATTTTTTAGAGAAACTACATTGTGCTGTGTACGTCATTTCAAACTCACCAAATCCTAGGTAACTGTTGATTTTAGTATTCTCTCATTCTTTATTTTCTTTCAAAATAAAAAATAAACTGTGATAAATAAAACTTTAAACGTTACAGATAATATTTAGAAAGTATAAACGATATCAGCTTCTGTATTTAATTATATTTAAAGACATTGTGTATATGTATGGGTGTATCTTAATCTAATATGTCAAGTATTCTTTATTTAATATAATTTTTTTAAAATATTTGTTTAAAAATGAAAAGATTAATATAATGTATTTAATTATTTCTTTAAAATGAAAAGAGTAATATAATATATTAAAATATTTATTTAATATGAAAAGAGTATGTGTGTTTAACTTATAAAGCAAAACTTTTTTTTTTCTTAAGAAAGGGAAATACTTAAAATGACGTTTAAATATTTAGGTTTATATTTTGAATACACATATTTATGTTGAACAATAGTTTAATAAGATGGGAATGGAGATATTTAATTATTAATAAAAATAATTAAGTTAAAATTAAAAGAATAGAGAAACTATATTTTTTAAAAGTAAAGATTTGTTGTTAAAGATGTTAATGTTTTCTCATTGAGTAAATTATCATTATTATTCAGCTAGGATTATTCGAGAGGACAGAGTTTTATTTTTCTTAAAAGGGAGTTACAATCCAATGAGCTAGTTGGAGGTTTCAGGTACTGGATTTAGTGCTAATTAAATAAACATGTTGATTACAAATGTAATTTACTGGCGCCTTAAGGCTTTACCTTAAAAATAAATAAAGTGTTTATTTGGTTGGTATTTGTCCAGTAGCTGAGTGTTTTTGTTATTGGTAGTTTATAGCCAGTGATATTTTGCACTTTACCTGGGGACCAAACACCTTTAAAGATTGGATAGTAAGGAGGGTAGAGTATTAGTTTTTTCTTATCGTCATTGTTAATTATTATAGATAAAGAATGTGGATGGTTCTATATATATATATAATATGTTAGTATTATTATTGTATTGTTTTATATATATATATATATATATATATATATATATATATATATATATATATATATATATATATATATATATATATATATATATATATATATATTAGCTTCTGTTTTATAGAGGATTTGGAAAATAAAGTTTTTCCTTCAGCACTTAAAAAAAAAAAAACATCTATATGGCATGTTGATGACACCTTTGTTATTTGGCCTCATGGTTAGAATGCTCTTGATGACTTTTTTAATTTTTAAACTCTTTACACAACAATATCAGATTAGCTATGGGAATAGAAAAAATAAACAATTACCTTTTTTAGATGTTTTTGTGTCTCATGGTATATATAAAAAAACGAACAAAAACTGGGAGGCTCTAAATTTTTCTTCTCATCACCATCCTGCACAACATTTTCTGTGGCAAACACATTGTTGGATAAAACTAAGAGACTGTCTGATGATAGCCAATTTCTTCAAGATATTTTTACTACTAAAATATTGCTTATTGATAATGATTTAATTACAGCATTATTAAAAGGGCTTATACATTAAAAAAAAGATTTTGATACATCAAAAATTAAAACAATTTGGCCACGTATAAAAGGAGTAACTGATAAAATTCGTAATATTTTAAAGATTAATAGTATTCACAAAATGTACACCACTTTAAAAAAAAAAATAATGAAATATTTCCACTTCCTAAAGATAAAATTTCTTTGGATTTTCATTGTGTATATGAAATTCCACATAGGGTCTGTTCACATACACATATTAAACAGATTAATTATAGAATAAATATTAGAAAGGAATAACACGTTTTAGCAGTCAGAGAAAAATCCAATTCATCAGCTATTTATTCTCATATAAAATTAACTAATTATGATAATAATTTTGATAAAACAAATATTCTAGCAAAAATTGAATAATATGACCAGAGATTGCTAAGAGAAGATATTTATGTATATTTTTTTTAAAAGGCCCAAGAACATAAATGAAAGGTGTGAATTAATGAAAATTAACAACATTTGGATGAAGCTATTGGAAAACAAAATAAATTTTAAAAGTTCTAAACCAATAAAATTTAATTATGAGGAGAAACAAAAGAGAGAAAAAAAAAAAACTATTTTAAATCTTACACGAATCCCTATGATTTGAGAAAGAGAACGCTTTGAGGAAGGTACTTATTATTGTATCAAAACGTTCTGTATTTAGCAATTTTACCACATTTAATATCCCAAAAATAATAATAATAATATATGAAATCACATATATATATATATATATATATATATATATATATATATAGTATTGGGTCCAACTCTTTTTCTAACTTCCCTTAAAGTACTTGTCTTTATGCAAGTATGAGCGTATATATCTATATATGCGTATGAAGAAAAAAAATCGAATCGTATTATTATCTTTTTTATAAATTGTGAGATATATATTATCGATTTAATTTACAGATATCCTATGCAGATACAATTACCTTCGATATTACACAACAGTATATTTATGGACATCTCAATAAAGACTCCAAGCATCAATCTCACCCTAAGTAAGAATTATATTGGATAATATGAAGTATATAGTACTATGATAAACTGACCTGGCCTTAGGCTAGCTTTCTCAGGGCAGGTGTTAAAATTACCAGGAGTAGATCTAACCTCTTTTAAACTTAAAAAAAAAACTCAAACAACAACAACAACAAAAATTACCATTTCATACAGATTTATTTGCACTAATATTTAAGTAAATCAATAACATTTATTTTTATTTTTTTTATTAAAAATTCTTAACAGTTTTTTTTTTTTTTTTGTTAGCACAGACGCATGATATTAATTAACCTAATTTTAAAATACATTTGTGAAAGACATATAGAACCAATAGATTATGGATTTTCTTCTTTTTTCATTTTTATAACTTATTATTTTCTTGCTTCTAGATTTTCTTTCTTCTTTTGTTAGTTTACTTTTATTTTATTTCCCAAAATTTACACAGACAAACATGCTATGACATGTATATTAGAAGAGTTTAATCATGTAAGAATTAATATATACTAATAATAGCACAAATTAATTCAAAACTCTCCATGCCAGTAAAAAAAAAAGTTCAAATTTAGGTCAACCGACAGTTTTTCTGGATTACACTTGGCTGAATTTTTTTTATTTATTTTGTTTCATTTGACAAAAATCATGACGGTCCAACATTATTATTTATTGAGGAAATCTTTCAGGCTTTGCCATCTTTTCTGAGATACTGACAGCTACTATACATTAAGGTGAGAGGTTTGGACACTCTGCATGTTGATGTTTTTACCCCAGTATAACCTTATTTCACCAATATATAACACTGATTTATGATTTATTTCATATTTATCAGACTAATAGGTCTGCTTTCTTCATGACCCAAAAACTTATAATCATCTTTTTTTTTACAAATTTCTTTTTTTTAAATCAGGAATTACCAACTCCGCTACTTCTCTTAATTCTTTATTTTCTTTTTATTTATCTTTTATTTCCATTAACATTCCATGTATCTTCATTAAAATGTTCATTAAAATCTTTTTATACATTTGTATTTTTTAATTGGTATTCAATAAGAACTCAACATCCCAAGGTTTTGCAAAAATCACTTATTATTCTATCAATCAATGTCTTCCATCTTGGCATTTATCATTCTTTCTTTGACTTTTAATATTTTTTAAAAAATTTATCCAACAAAAGTGTTTTTATTTTTATTTTTATTCTATGAATATTCATGTTCCAATTATTTAAATACACTCATGCATATACATAGCAATGTGTATAGCTGTGTTTGGCAAAAAGAAAAAAAAAACCAATCAGGTGTATACTCCAATACCTATCTTTTATGAGTTTTCCAATATATATATATATATATATATATATATATATATATATATATATATATATATATATATATATATATATATATATATATATATATATATATATATATATATATATATATATAAACCACTAAACATCACATGATCACTATCTCATACTAGCACAATAATTTGTTATTAAACAATTTCAAAACAAAACAACACTCTCCATATAGTTGTGCCATCTTGTGCTAACAAGAGCAATCAATGGATGCCAGAAGGCTTGTGCACTAGATAGGGATTTTTTGCACAAGCCTTCTGGCATCCATTGATTGCACTATCATATATAGGTGAATCTAGGTGCAACATTGAGAAAAGATTGAAGGAACACGGATTGTTATATAAGCATGTAAAAAATAAAAATAAAAGTGAATTAATATCTTGTTCAGTTTTCTTTGATCATGAAAAAACATGTAAACATAAATTTAAATTTAATTTTGAAAATGTGAAAATTCTTCATGAAGAGAGAAACCATAGTAAAAGAAAAATTAAAGAGGCAATATTTATAAACAGGAATAAAACACATTTGATAAATCGACAAGCTTCTAACATTAAAATACGAGATTCGTGGAATTTGAATTGATGACGTTTGCTTCCGCTTTTAGTTTTTGAATTTAATAGCAGTTGAGGCAGGTTTGAAAGTAACCGAAAGTACTTCTGCGGATTTAAAGATTGTTTGAATTGTTTATAAACCGTTTAAAAATATTATTTCAATTATAATTACAATATTATTTTTAATTAACGGATATTTTTATTTATTTTACACACACACACACATACACACACACACATATATATATATATATTAAAACGAAGATTTGCACAGGTTAAATATATAAAATACATATTTTGCGGGTTCATCTGTGTTAAAAACTTTTAATATAAATATACTGACGTTTCGACTTGATGACTTGTGTGACCAAGTCGAAACGTCAGTATATTTATATTAAAAGTTTTTAACACAGATGAACCCGCAAAATATATATATATATATATAGTACCCTCACTTCCCGAAATATAATATCAAAATAAAATTGGTCTAGCTCAGTTAATGATTATGCTCGTTAATACACATAATTGACAAATAAAATTACTCTACATTAATATTAATTACTCTACTAGCTCAAATTAATCAAATAATAATATTGTTCATTTTAAACAATAAGTAAATAAATAAATATTTATTAAAATCATGAGACTGGGAAGTGAGGTGCAAGTGGTAATAAGAATACATTGAGCCAATATCCTACATGATACTATCTCAATGACATAAGAACACTACCCCCCCTTATTACTATCTCAAATAATAAATCTATAGCATTCTTACGACTTCAAAATAAATAATCTTTAAGATTACACTAATAAATAAATTTTAATCTTTTATTTAAAATAATTTAAACTAAATAAATCTCAGGTTCTTAAAACTACTTTAAGTTAATCAAAAATTAATCAAAAATTACTGTAGTAAAGCATGATAAGGGATTTAATATCATACTCAGCCACACCTAATTAATCACAATAAATTATAAATAATAACAATATTCTTTATTGTATGATTTAATCTTACAAATCTTTTCCTCCACTATAATTCTTATTTGCCATGAAGATAATAAAGAAACAATATAACATAATATTTTATCTTTCATATGATCTTACAATAAATATGTGGCAGTATATTATAATCCGAAAAAATATATGTGAGGCAACGGATATCATTAATTTTTTTTTATAATATTATAATAATTAACTTATGACCATAAAGATAATGTAAAATGTAATTTCTTAAATAAATATTCTTAAGAAAATATTATAATTCTTAAATAATACTTTTATGTTAAGTTTTGGTTCAAATCCTCTGTGGTTTTAAAATATTGCAGAGTGGGAAAGAATTCAACTTAACACACAAATTTTGAAAACAAGTTTATTAAAATTTTTTATTATAACAAAATAAAATAAACAATGATCTATTTACAATATTTACAATTTGTACAATAAGACTTGCACCATTATAAATCAATTATTCTGTAAACTAATAAAATAAAACATAAATGTAAAGTCTTCACTCAGACTTAAAATAAAATACAATTTTCTATTTCCATCTTTGTCTAATTTTATAATAAAAATACAATTATTTTACATTAATTCTAAATATTATCTCTTACTAAATATCATTATAATATGCTTACTTTAAACATACACCGAAGCATAAAGCAGAAAATACAAAATATAACATTTCAAATATGGATCTTATCACTCAATAATTTCTCATTTTGCAATGCTATTATTATTATACACAAAATATTCAATGTTGGTTTTTTAAAATACATGGATATCATTGCTAATCATATTATACTCAATACCTCTTACTTAATATTATTTTAATATGGAATAGTTGCAATTATTGATGTACTTCTTAATTATAAAATATACCTATGCTTATATTGTTCTTTTTCATTTTACTACATTATCTATTTTAAAAATTATGCAATACTTATAAAATTAAAAATATTTGAAGTTATTTCAAATTCAAGAGCAACTTCATATAATTTATATTCATTCATGAAATTTGTTTTATTTTCGAAACAAATATAGATCATATTCTATGATTCTTTATTATTTGATTATGTTTGATTTCTAATTACATTTTGCATTGACTCTATTCAGCCCCATAAGTAAACAAACCCATCTCATTCATTAAATAACAGTCCTTAAAGTCTAATTTATTTATCATATACTTTTAAAAAAACACCATACTATGTGATGTAATGCTCTGGAAAAATTGTGATAGCAAATAGATGTGTAGGCATAGGATAGAAACTAGTATCTCACTGAATAGTACATATTAGATAAACATTATGGATCAATAAAATAGAGGCTTGACCTATTTGTCTAATGATCCTCTCTACCAACAACGATGTCAAAGCTATTATTTCAGCTTTATAGAACATCAGTATTCAATATAAAATAAACACTATTCACAGATAAAATATACCAGCTACATGGTTTTGTTAACTGTACCTGTATACTTAATAAGATTATAAATTTTTATTCCTGTTCCCATAATAAATCCTACATTAATAACATTTCCTTGGTTTCATGTTTTTAAAATTACTACCAAGTCACTATCTTATAAAATTTTCCTATAAATTTATCAAATCTACACTGACAATGGTACTAACTAACATAGTCAAATTAACAAATAAAATTCAGTCTTAATTATAACGATCTTAACTAATCAACAAGAAAAAAGGTTACTTTACTTTCCTATCAATATTCTTGAACAAAATACAAAGTAATTATTATCCTTACTTTAAATATCTAAGAAATATTAAAGTCCTTTATAAAAAGAATCATATAATTATTCATTATCATGTTATATTATAGCAATAATATGAATTCAATGTATGCATATCCTTAGAATAAATAAATTTTAATCTTATAAGTTTAATCTGTTGTATAAATGTGTTCACACATAACCGAACATTGATACTTCAATATTATATAATTCATTGATAATCCGCAAAACAAAAACAAAAAACAAAACAAAACATCATAACATATCAATATCCACAACTATTACCTAAGTGATATCAATTTGTCAATCACTCATGATGTCTTCTTGCCCACCAATTAAAATAAACATTGCATAATATAATACATTCAAACTGTCACACGTAACAACATTAACTTATTTAAAATTATCAAAGTATTTATTATAAAACTATAACATATTATTAGTGACTAAATGAATATTTATGTACCTATTCTACTAATTAAATAATATGATAACTAAAACTAAGGTTAAAAAAAAGTGGAGACATAATTATCTATACTTCTATGTTGAATTTTCCTTTACACAAATAAAATAAAATATTTTTATTTTCCTTAATTTTTTTTTTTTTTAAATTATCTTGAGGAGCGATTAAAATCCCCTACCTTTGTTGCTAAGTTTTTTTTTGTTCAAATGCTTGACAATGAAAACTAAAAAAAATAATATTCTCCCGAAGATCAACACATGTACCATAGACTTCTTCCTACTCGACAAATGAAGTTTAAAATAAATGATAAAAAAAAGTCGATGTCTGAAAAATCTAAAATATTATCAAAAATAATTGTTGATCTGTTTTGAAAAAGTTTGTAAAATAATAGTTCATAGTCTCTATTATTCAGAACAATGATTATTAAAATAATAATAAAACGATAATAGTGGTCTTGCATTGGTGGTCGAGAGGTCAGTGCGGCTGCCTTGCACTTGCTGGCAGTTGCCCTGGTTGCTTGTTCACGTCCCGGCCAATGCTGTGACACTTAAACAAAACTATAATATTGGAAAATAACAATTTGAAGCTTCTCTTCCTTAGGATCCTGTGGTAGCTTGCATTGTGCTAGACACTGCTACAAATTCAGATATCCGATATGGTTTTTACACATTTTTAAAAATATTTCCATGAATATAATATTTTTTGTTACTCTTAATTTGATCATATCTAAGGTTTATTTGTCAGGATAATTTATCATTTCTTATCCAAGTATATTTACTTTCAATTATTATTCCATTTATATTTTTTTCTCAATAAATTATTGCAATGCATATGATATTATAAAAAAATATAGATTTATTCATACACTTTAAAATAAGTTTCATTTAGCTATTATTTATGACAGTTTTTTAAAAATTATCCATAATGTTTTCTTCAAAAAGTTAAAACATTTTATCTCCATAGCCTTACTTTCCACATAACATTGATTATGAGTTTGTCATATTATTTATCAGTTTCTGATATGACTATCTCACTACTAGAAAATACATTATTAATTTTCACTTAAGAGTACCTTTCCTGTTAAGCTCTCCATATAATGTCCAATATATATCCTTACTTAACAAAAAAGTTATTCTTATTAAAACCATTAATACTATATTAACAATTATAAATTTAACTTTTAAAACATTTTTAAATAGGTAAGTATTACTCGTTGGTATTTCCATAATTTAATGTGAAGTTGAATTAAGTTTTGATGGAAATTTTGGCATAGGAATTTAACTTTTAGCACTGCATCCTTTAGGTAAAACTTATTATAATTTATTTATAATACTATCTTTGCAAAATACTTAAAATTGGTATCCTTATCAGTTGAAAATAAATTATAAAAAAGCTATTATAGCACAGAATTGACTAATAAAACAAAAAAAAAAATAAAAGAAGTAAAAACTTTAAAGAAGCACCTTAAAAATAATTGTGTATCAGTATTTATACCCAAATAAATGCATCATTTGATTTGTTGATTACGCTTACCTTTGACTAATTAATTTACATATAACTTTGATATTACATAATTAAAATCAAAAATAAAGTAATGACTCATTCTATTTTAAAAATATTACTTAAAATACTAATTTTAAATCAATTTTTTTTTACTTTATTAAAATTAATTAAACAATTTAAAATGCCTTTTAGAAAACAATATTTATCAATTTATTACATCTTTTATTTTCAATGTATTTATTTTCTTTAAAACAAAATATTTAATTTTTACTAACTGTATTCATTTTTTTAAAACTATTTAAGCATTTTACAGCAACTAAATTTAATATTTTCTCTTGTGATAGATAAATAAATATCTTCAATTCTATAGTGTAATTTTTAAAGTGAATTTTTGAAACTTTATTAACACAAACATTAGTAAGCACATATGTATGACTGTATGCATATCACATGACTTACAATTGAGACAGACTGTATCAAATTCTGTTTGAAAATATTAAATTTTAATTGCAACAATCATTATATTAAATAAATAATATAATAATATAATTTTTGTAATAATATTTTTGAAAACATAGAATTAAATATAAATTTTTCTACCACAAAGATTACTTTTAAAATATATAATATTAAATATAATTATTAGATGTAATGTATAATTTAAAATACAATATTTATTTAATTACAAGTTTTAGCTATTAAAATTCAACTTTTCAAATATATTTTAAACATTTATTGCTACATTATTTATTATGGTCAGCTTACCCAACCATATGAAATTAATACATTTAGCTTTAATTGATTATAGAGGAAGTTACATTAAAGGAATATATGAAAAAAAAAAAAAATGAATGAAGAATGTAAAAAGGAGTCAATGATAAATGTAAAAGCAAAGAAGACTGTTTTAAAAAAAAAGATGAGTAAAATTAATAAGTAAATTAAAAATGACAATAATTAATAAAGATAGAAATAGGAATAAATGAAAAATATTAATTAAATAATAAGTAAATATACATAATAGAAAGGAAGAAAAAAATAAATATTACATTATAGTGTATATAAGATTTATAAAAAAAGTAATATAAATATTATTAAATTAATAAAATTATTTAAAACATTCCATCCTTCCTTTTATAAGTTAGTGTGATTAAAATAATAGTTTTTTTTTTTTTAATAAAAATTAAAATACGATATATTTGCAAAAATTTCCTTAACTATAATTTAAAATGCATTTCTAGTCATTATTTGCAGTTTTAATTTTCCAAGTTTCCATGTTGTTACTGTAGGTTTCTTAACAATTACATAATTAATTGGTCTCTTGTACTGCAGTATTTTTAAGTTTAATCAATAGAAACTAGTACCTATTTTATTTCCAATAATTTTTCATAGTGATTCTAACACATAGAGACTCATTCTCTTGAATGAATACAAGGTTTCATATTATTTAGAATCAATTTTGTATTTTTATATGACTTTTCATAAAGGCATGTTACATGGAAATACATAATATCTAGGTTTTAGCATGAATGTCATTGTTAAAAATATTTTCATTACTGTGTGATCAGAAGTTGTTTACACTTTCTGATGTTCTATGTAACATATTTGGTAATACCTGTGTTTTTCCTTTTTAATAGTAAAGAGAGAAGCTTCTTTTCTCCAACTAACTTCTTACACAGTTGGATTAACTTCGTTCTAAACCTACTATGATTTTCAACAGCTGGATCAAGACACATTGTTTCTCACAATAATCTTAGGTCTTCTATCTGACACACACCACTTTTCAGGAACAATATTTCCTCAAACCAATCACAAATTCCCCCCAGAAGACAATTATTCTCTAACTAATCAAATTATTTCTGTCAAAAATGGTTGTTCAGCTATTTCTCTTATTCAATATTGATATTAAAAAATAAGTCAAAAATTAAAATTAGAATAATAATATTTTGATATTCTTTTGTTCATTAAAATAATATTTCCAGAAGAAAACCAAAAAAAAAAAAAAAAGAAAAGAAAAAGAAACAATATTAATTACAACAATTTAACAAGCATTATCCTATCTTTGGTGAGGGAAATAAAAACAAAATAAAGAAAAAAAAAACTGATTGAATAAAGTTAACTTTTAATAAATATTTAAATTAAAAATTTCTCTTAACTTTTAAAATTCATTAAACATAAAAAATATATGCACTTTATTTCTCTTAAATGTTAAAATAACAATTATTAGATAATTTACCAATTTTTTTTTTCTTAGCAGTTTTAAAATTAAAACAATATTCGTAAACAAACAAAATTATTGAAAAAAAAAAAGAAAATTAAATTATGTATCTGATGTTAAAATATGCATATTATATTTAAAGAAAATTTTGCTTAGAATCTTCATAGTCTCATGTGGGACATATAATAATTAAATGAACTACACATTCTTCTTCTTATTATTTTCTTCTTCTTCTTCTTCTTCTTCTTCTTCTTCTTCTTCTTCTTCTTCTTCTTCTTCTTCTTCTTCTTCTTCTTCTTCTTCTTCTTCTTCTTCTTCTTCTTCTTCTTCTTCTTCTTCTTCTTCTTCTTCTTCTTCTTCTTCTTCTTCTTCTTCTTCTTCTTCTTCTTCTTCTTCTTCTTATTATTATTATTATTATTATTATTATTATTATTATTATTATTATTATTATTATTATTATTATTAGTATTATTATTATTATTATTGTTGTTGTTGTTGTACTCATAATCATCACCACCATCATTATCATCATCATCATTGTCATCATTGTCATTATTATTATTATTATTATTATTATTATTATTATTATTATTATTATTATTATTATTATTATTATTATTATTATTATTATTATTGATGTGTATTTATGTATATCTGATAATGATTTGTCTGATATTTCATGGAGTATTTCTTTTAAAAAAATTTGAAATATGTGAAGTGTTTAATGCATTTTTCAAAATTTTAACAAAATCTTCTATAAAATATGATATTATTCCTGGTATGATTATTAAGGCCTGTACTGAACGTTTAGGAGTGTAATTGTATTATATTATTAATTTAGCTTTTTAAAATGTATTATCCATTATATATTTAAAATAGCTATCATAATTTCAATTTATAAGAAGTGTGATAGATTTAATCCTAATAATTGCAGATCTATTTCAATTCTACAACCTTTTGCTACGATTTATGAGAGAAGTGTTTACAGTAATATTTTTGTGGGTATGAGTGAAGTGTTACACCTAATGGTCAATAGCGTTTTACATCTAGTAAATATATTGAAATTAAATTAATATTTTCTCTAATCAAAAGCAACCGCATAGTGTATCTTTGTATATGACTTGATTATTTTATAAAGTCAAACATGGTAGATTTAAATAAGCCTAAAATAATTGGAGTTAATCCTCATTTAATTGTATTGTTTAATGTTTATTTGAGCGATCATAAATCGTATGTGTATATGGGTAGAACTATTTATTATCTTTTTCTTAATAGGATATATGTTCCTCAGGTCGTAATATTAGCATATCTACTTTTTGGTATCTTTTTGCAGATGTCGATCAAAACATACTAAGTCGTATGATTACCTATAGTGATGATTGTAAATTATTCAGAAGAATTACTACTTATAATAATCACATTGACCTTTAAAGGAATATAAATTGCTTTAATGATTGGTAATGATATAACAATACGGAGTTTAATATTTATGAATCATTTCTTTTCTTGTAACATTTTTTAAAATATTGTGCTTCTATATTCAATTGAGTCTAAAATTCATTTTGTTGAAAAAAATCATTAAATTAATACAGGTAAACACAAATAAATTTTAAAACAAGATTGAAAGAATGAAGTCTGTTGAAACATATGATATTGTAGATAAAGTTAATTGATATGAGTCGGTGCATATCAAAAAGCGGAATAAAAGTATGCAACCGTTTTTAAGAGAAACGTATACGTTTCATATTAATAAATCCAAAAAAAAAATTTTTTTAATCAAGTCAGTTATTAATAGATTGCAAAAGGTATATAATATGAGTTTTAATAATGTTGATATTTTTGAAAAAAAGTCCAAAATATTATTGTTATTTCTGTGATAAATTTATTAAGAATATTACGAAAGATCGGGACTTGTTGTTGAATATATATTATATATATATATATATATAGTGTTTAAAGTTTAATATATATTATATATATATATATATATAGTGTTTAAAGTTTATAAAAAAATATATGTATAACAGTCACCTAGAAACGCTTCTAAGTGACGATTATACATAGATTTTTTATAAACTTTAAATACTGTATTTTTAAATATTTATTTATAAATTTAAGTATATTATTTTGAAAAAATACAGACATCAATTTGTAATATATATATATATGATAACAGATGATGGCGTTCTACCAAAAACAAAATACAAGCGTTAGCAAGTTTTTAACTTGTGTTTTTTTTTCATATATATATATGATAACAGATGGCGTTCTACCAAAAACAAAATACAAGCGTTAGCAAGTTTTTAACTTGTGTTTTTTTTTTCATATATATATATATATAGAGAGAGAGATAGTCTTTTTTTCTAACTGAAACAAACCATATATCTGAGAACAGTAAAAGTGGATCTTTGAATACAATGCATACCTCCAGATTCATCTATTGCATTTCTGTTTAAAATATGTATTTAGCTTGTACAACAGCAATATTGTGCTCAATAATTTGCTACTTTTAACAATTTGTCTAAGCATAAAAAGGTGGTAATGAGATGTTTTAATGATATGTATTACCAAACTGACATCTTGTTCATTGTATTTTGGAAATTTTGTAACTTTAAATCATTTTGTTGGAATTCTAAATTATAAGTTTATTTGAAATTACTTATATTTGTGTTGTAAAATAAAATCTAAATGCTAATTTTTAAATTTTAAATGTTATTTTTGTAAATAAATTGATGTTTGTAGAATTTAACATTGTGTGGTTTGACATTATTTATGTTTTCATATTTCCATTTGTCATTCATCATATCCACTGATTAAATTCAGAATTCACTTTATTGCACTCTTATAATATATCATTCTATTTACTATGTGAATTATAATTATGTAAATGATTATTTTTATCAAGAAGTACATGACTGTTGGTTCATAAATTATCATAGATTTATAAAACTATTAAATAAATCCAAATTTATTTAATCATACAAAGGGATTATCATCTTTAATGATCACATATATTTATTTCATAGAAAACCTTTTTTGTTCTATTTGGAATAAAAACATAAGCAGCAATTTAATAAACTTAAAGTCATTATATGCTATATAAACAGTAATATAAATGACTATTAATTTTCCATGCATATGGTTCCAGTTTGGGCAATCTGAGCCTTCTGTCCTACAAACTGTATTACACCCTATTAATGAATATATTAACCATTAGGATGGCATCAATAAAGCTATGATTAATTTAAGTCAAATAAAAAATAAATGTGTTCTCCAAGTCATGAATCAGACACATGCTTTTAAAGTCAATGATTTTCTACTATTATAAAGATATAACCTAGGTTAGCAACATGGCAAAAGTTTAGATTTAAAATAACTTGTTTAAACATATATAAGGAACCTTACAAAATCAAATGTCAGATTGGAGAAAATGTGTTTCTGCTATTAATTCTGTTGGTAAACAAGATACTTATAATCCATGAAGATTGAGGGGTGGAATATTACACAGTTAACACAAGAATATCAGTTATAAATAAATTCACAATCATATTACTTTTAAATGAAAGCTTTGTTTTGTAAAATAATTATTGTCACGTCTTTGATAAATTAAATTATCTTAAATAAAAGAAAATAATAGAAATAGATGATAAAATATTAAGCTACTTTAATGTGATGGAAAAACATTGAAATTGAGACTGATGAATTTGAAGGTCAAAAGATTGTTATTATTTAAAAAAGCAAAAACAAATAAAGATTCTTATTTTGTTAATATTATTTTTTATCATCTGTAAAAAAGTAATTGATGGAAATATAATCCCCCCTCCCTGATCTCTAGCTTCTCCTTTTCACACCATTTCTATACACTTATTTCATTCATTCATTTTACAAGTGATCTATGTCTGCTTCTTTATAGTCTTTTATAATATAGTTTAATATGAGAATTGTTAATCTTATCATCTCTTCTTGCAATGTCTATCCCAGCTCTGATGAAGTATTTTAAATCTTTCAATGATGTCATTAACAGCTGTTTGTTCTCTGACACATGTATTTCTTTTCAATCTGTTCTTGTTATTCATAACACACATCACTCCAAACTTATGTGATTGATCTGAAGTCTGTGAATTGCACTGCTATTTAGTGTCCAAATTTCAGATCCATAAGTAAAAACTGGAAACACATTTATTAAAAATATTTCTTTCAAATACATAAACATATATCCTTTAATATTGAAATGGGAAATCTGATTCAGATTTGTCATTTCACTATCTGACCAATCTAATCGCTTATTAAGGGGATTTAATTTAAGCCCATTTATATAAATAGAGAAATGATTTTTTTCCAATGTTTCTTTTTTATTATTCTTATAACATTTTAAACAACTATCCTGAATAAATTACTAAAATTTATTTTGTATTGTATGAATAATGTTTATTTATTGTATTTATGAAAAAGAAGATAAAAATCAAATAATAAGTTTTGAATTTATACACACACACACACACATATATATATATATATATATATATATATATGTATATATATATATATATATATATATATATATATATATATATATATATATATATATATATATATATAACCTACTCACACATCCCCACTCATGTACATTATATGAGCAAATACCTAGGGCGCCAGTTCTATTAATGAATAGAACGATTTATCATTTATCTGATTCATAATTAATTCTGAGAGTCTTTTACTTATGTTTATCTTACAGCTTCACTCAGTGGGAGCTTACAGAAAGTTCATAACATATAGAAGATATAAATAATTTAAGAAAAAAATACTATAAGCTATCAAATAAAATATAAACTTTATTTATTAATTAACCAAATGATACAGGCTAGCAGAATTTTATTTATTCTATCTAACAAAATATAATTTCAAATTGATCTCTTCCATAATCCAGTTACACTCTATAATAGCTCAATATAACTCTGACAGTATAGAAAAGCACAACACTAAATAACTCTATTAACATAGTTAGATTAAAGAACTATATTAGCCAGTAATTTATAACTCTAAATTATAAGAAGATATAATGAAATAAATTGAATAATGTTTACTGTGCTAACGATTAGATAGTGAAGGAGATAGGATATCTTTTAATCTCACGTCATCATCCAAATAATACTTTAGGTAGGCAACACTTTTATAAGTTAATTACGTGGTAAAATATCTCATGTAATGTTTGGATCTAGGAAACAATATTATCAGAACTTAGCATATTTAATATCAAAGCCATAAAATAATATATTTAATTTTGTAATAGATGTATGAAATATGTAGATGTGGAAACCAGAATTTGAATGCATATAACAACAACCCGAGACACAGTTTTAAATAATAAACAAAGCTTTTATTTACACTTAAGGTTAAGTTAAAAGGAATAAATATCAGAATAAGACTTTTGAATTAATCTTAAAATTTACAAGCAAATTTATTAATTGAAATTTAGGATTATCCCTATTACATATTACACAATTTATTATTGGCATATTTATAAACGTAAATTAGCTAACAAATTATATCTTAATATTCAGACTTTGAATATCCATGCTATCTAAATAATTGTTATCAAAATACAACACTGAATAAATCATACATTATATTATTGTGCACAATATACACTTTTGGAGAGAATATACTATCAACCATTGGAATAAAACAAATTAATACATTTGTCTATCAAGAGAGCAACTTTAAATAATCTTAATTAAATAATTACTTTAAATACCTACAATTTCAGGCATACAAAATAAAATATAAACACATACTAATCATATGGATGATTTGATGATTTCTAACTTATGGCAAATTCGGCATGATATACTGTATAATGTTTATCTTCTGATATATAAACCTAGCAATATTATACCTTTATATCCACGATATTATTTACATTATGCATGTGAGTTACATCCCATGCAATAATAATAGAAAACAATATTTCTACATATTATCAATTTATTCAGGAATTATTAAATAATTATTTAATTTCAGACAATGTCATACACCTACCAGAAAATAGATCACTATATCTATTCTAATATTCAATAAAGAATTTAAATCAACTATTTATCCGACCACTGACTGAATTACACAAAGCTATATTTTATGATAATACAAACTATACGTTCAAGAGGAGCCCAGCACATGAGGAGCAAACAAACTTTTTAACTAATATATCAACAATAACTTATTTGAATCTGAAATACACTATTGGTGAAATTTTTCTCATCACCAAACAAACAAAGGGAAAATGTCACTTGACTTCATAAACATCATTTCATAATACATACGTATGCAATCTAAAATAGGCTCCACTCATGGCAAAATACTTAAAATATACTAAGGGGAAAATCTTTCATCCCTGCAAACATAGAACATATCATGAATAACTTCCTTTTTCACAGCTCTTCTACATATCTAGCATTATACGCTGGCAGATAAATAAACACAGACAAATCATTTGTTCCTTCAATTCTTTAGAATATGACAACATCCGAAATTTATATTGAGAAATAGCCATAAAACTAAATGTTTATCAAGTAAATATAATAATTGCAACAAAATAAACACACACCCGCATAAATATGAGTATGAAAAACAATTCTAAGCTATATAATATGCGAAAGATACGACAGATAAATAACATATTAAAATATAATTTTTATCTTAAATGAGACATTCAGTTGTTTCAAATTTAAATAAAATTAATTATTATGAATGGGTTTTTATACTTTAAACAGTAATAATCTAATAAATGAAGTTTTATTAACTCTAACACAATATTCTTTCTTTCTTTTTTTTTTTTTTTATTTTCTAGCTACTCTTGAAATTAACTCTCCCTTCGAGATAAAAGAGAGATATATAAGATTAAATTCTCTTTAATAATATACCCAAATATATATGTTTCACTTTCAAATAAAAGTAAACAAATCACATTTAAGCAATAAGATTTTACCAGCATATTCATCATTTTGGTGGATATGCTATCCTGAGATGTCCTTGAAACTTGCAAATTAAATAAACATATGACATTAAATACATACAACACTAAATCTGTCTAACTACCTATGATATATATAGTAAAAAAATTGAGTCATTCTTCTTTTAACTTGAGAAAAAAAAATATATTGACTTGCCAAGTTCCTTTTCAAGCTAAATGAATGATCCGGAGATGAATTACAAAATGAGTGTGTGTTTAAAATATAAATATGAAACATAAAATAAGTTATTGTAGGACAAAACAGTTATAATTGACAATTAATTTAGTAAACTTCCAATGTCCTTTAGCTGTAAACTAATAGAGTTTACTTATATATCACACATAACGATACATATTTATAATAATATATACGTGGAAAGACAGTTTTAGCTATTAATTGGTATATTCTGTTATTTATTTATAAGCACATCTAGGGTATTTAATTCAAATGATAACTTAACATATTTTTCTGCATAAAATATTCACTTTCATAATTTATAGATTGGTATTTGCATTATTAACTTTAATAAATTGCTGATAATTGTTCACCTGCAATTTGTATTTCCTTAAACATTAACACATATATCCATATATCAAAGAGAACAACAATATGTAATATTAATGTCCTCTTATTCGATTTAGACATCTATATTTGGTAAATAGTAGTAATTAATTATTCTGGGTAAATCATATTTATATTTTTTTAATAAAACACATATTATTTTATAAGCATAAAATAAGATATAAAGTTAGCATTCCGCCATGATTATTAAATATCAAATTCCATAATCAAGTACACATATCCTTTTAAATTTTAACTTCACTTTTGTATACGTAAAATGTAAGCTAAACAGAGAGCTTATCAAGGTAAATTTTGTTAATAAAGTCTGCATATACTTCCATGACAATAAACATTATAAACATCACACACGGGACTTAAAAATTGCAAAGTTCTTGCATTTTGATATTTTTTTTTAACGGAGATAAATAAAAGTAAATGAAATAAAGTAAGTTTAACATTATAAAAGCACATCCTTAAACAAAATGAAAGTTAATTTAAATGTTTTAAATAGACAAAAGAGGCAAGACTGATACCTATATATTTATTCATCCATTCTCCAATAAAGCTTAAATGTCTGGCGTTTCAATAATGAGCTTCATGAAAAGGCTGTTTTAATGTTTCACTTTAAACTGTTTTGGAGAGATATAATCGATAGCAGCAGAAAATAAAAGGTAGGCTTGTTGAAAATTACAAAATATAATGTTTTTTTTTTTATTATTACTATTATTAGCTATCAGTTAAAAAATATCTCCCCCACCAATCAAAAAGGTCACCTGACCAGCAGAAGCTTGACTCCCACTTTTTTTCTTTTTTAATCAATTAATTAATATTCAAAAAATCTTTTCTAAAAAAAAATCATTTGACCTTCACAATTAAATTAAGTCAAATAAAATAAAAAAAAAAAAGCTTTTTACAAACTTAAAACAAATGAATACCAATTAGCTATTAAATAAAATGGTTTATAATATTATTTAAGTTGGTCAAATAATTTACTAATTTAAATATCCATTAATCATTAAAGAATATATATTTTTGCAAAATTATTAAAGATATTTACTGTAATTTAAATGTTTTATTATAAGTGTAATATGGTTTATTGCAATTAGAATATGAAATGAAAATGAGATAATGACAACATTCATATACATATACACTGCTCTGTGAATATTAAATTATTCTAAATAAAACATACCTAATATGTCTGTGGGTTAAAACTGGCTATAACATTAGTAAAAAGTATGGGTGTCACAAATAATAAATCAGAAAAACATTCAACAAACACCAACACTATCTTATAAATAAATAAAACAACTTTGCATCAATCTAACTACTATCGTAACACTTTCTGTAATAATCAACCCTCCTCCTTTTATTAAACACTATCAAAATATAATAATAACAATAAATGCTTGAAAAACTGCTAACCAAAATATGTAGTTGGCCCACATATGAGTTTTTGAACCATTAATAGAAAAGTTAAAAAATTTTAAGGCAATTTCATTTTTTAGTACAATGCAGTTATTCATTACTGATGTAACACAGCTTAATTATTTGTGCCCATTCAGAAGGTCACAATATATATATATATATATATATATATATATATATATATTAAAATGTCTGGATTTTTTCTTTGAGAATTTAAGAGGGCCTTTTTTGAAAGATTTGTACCTCAATAAGAAGTTTAAAATAAATGTTAAATTAAAACACTTAGAAATTACCAAAATTCATTACTTTGAAATTTTTATTAATTAATTAATAGAGATTCTACATTGTTAGATAAAAAATATACTGAAATATTTATCAATCCTTATAAAATAGAAACAAAGTATTATTTACTATTGTGTTATAGAAGATCTGAAGACAAATCACCTCAGGCAGCACATAGTTCAAATACCAATGCTACATTATAAATAGCGATTTTTTTATAAAAAGGGGAGGAAAAAAACAGAAGAGAAAGGTAGTTTCAGAATGTCTCCATGCAAGTTAAAATGTTGAGTGAGTATTTAAGGGAAAATCACTGCCCATTCTTTCCTGGGTGCCAAAGACTTCTTATTATGCTGCTACTATAAACTGTCTGAGCAAATGCCACCAGCCATCAATGTTCGCTCATGCACCCATTCCGGGAACTCCAGCTAAATGCTGAAAAATTCCAATCCTGTCATCCAGATCATAGAATAAAAAGTCATTACCACTAGCATAGTAATTTTTTAAGTTTAAAAGTATGTAATTAAGTTTATTATAAATATTTTAACCAACTCTTTAACCCTTTTTTCTTTGTAAATTATCTATAACTTATTTTTTATAACTCAATCTCACAACAATTTTAATCTGTTAATTATTGAATATGAAAATATTTATTTGTTTTTATGTTAGTCTTAGCATGAGATTTCATGCTTTGATTTTTTTTTTTGACAAACTTCATTCAAGGGCTATATTCATAAGGGGAAAATAATTTTTTAGCAAAGAATTAATTAATATAAAATAAAAATGATTTTTTTTTTTTTTTTACAAGTGAAGCTATGTCGAATATATGTATATCAAAATATACTTACCATAATCTTTTAAATAGTTTGATTATAGATTTCTCAGGATGGGATTCTATAATTTTAGCTTTTTTCAAATTAAAACTAAATAAAAATGCTATATATTTTGATCTACTAACAGCACCTTTGGAAGGCATCAGTTAATTATCATCATTTTTTAAAGTAGGGAATGTGGGAAAGGCAAATTTATTCGAGAAGTAATTTTCCTTATTCATAAAGTAGTTGCTTGTGCATGTTGATCTCTATGCAGTATTAGGTTATTTAAGGCTATTTAATTATAATTAATTAATATTTGGTTATTACAGTATCTTGGGTTAATAAAGAGTGCATTAATAAAGAATGCTAGGAGCAGTTTGGATGGACCTAAAATGGTCACTTATTTGTGTCCGGAGTTGAATCCTGGTTACACATAATCTGTGGGCCAGAATGTGTTGTTGAAGTGGAGTTGCTTAGTCAGCATGATTCCCATATAGGTGGACATGAGAGCTTTTCCATAATTTTTATCTCCTTTCAGTATTTGTTTATAACATTGCGGACATATCAAATTCCATTTTTCTTCATTGTAAGAGGCATGCTAGTGTCGGTGAACTGGCTTATATGATCCTACATGTGCTTTGTTTTTATTTTCATTTTGCATTCATATGTTTATTAACCTGACAGTGTTTTTGTTTTCCTTTTGCCTATCTAATACATAAGCCATAGGGAAATGATTCTACTCAAGGATCTTTGACATGAGTAACAATTTCTTTTGCTTTGATTGTGATTAGTTAAAATATTTTAATTTTGCTAATTCACATTATAGTTTTATAAGGAATAATTTTAGTTGAAAGTTCATCTAAAGTGACTTGTTTGCTTGATGATTAACTGATCTACTTTTTTATATAATAGCTTACAGTTCTAAACACTGTGAAGTTATTTTTAATGCTATACCAGCAATGTCCACTAACGTAATAAAATATTATTTTGTTTGAGATTTAAATTATTATTCATAAAGAAAAAGTAAAACAGATCATCTTCTTTTCTTACGTCATTAGTGTAAGATGACAAATCAATTTTTATATATATATATATATATATATTTATATATATATATATATATATATATATATATATATATATATATATATATAATTTTTGTATGTATGCACATATGTATATTTTAATTTTTAATTTTGGATTTTTTTATTTTTTTATTTATTTTAATTTGAATAGAATTTAAGCTTGATTAGGAGGGATTGTAGTTTTTTTTCTTTTTTTCCTTTTCTTTTTTCTTGTTTCAATTTTGTCATTGATTGGGTAGATATTCTGTGTTAGATTTTGTGACCAATCAGGGGGGTTTTGTTAAAAAATTTTAATCTTTTACCAAATCTGTAATTTTTGATTATCGCCATTTTACTGCGTATTTTTTTTCTTTCTGATGAAAACCAATCCTCTGGTTGAAATATAATATTATTTATTGGATTTATAAGTCTTTTTTGTTTATATATATATATATATATATATATTGATATCCATTAATATTAAATGTATTAATTTTTTTTTTTTAAATAAGAAATACAATGTTTCCTCTTTATATACAATCAGTTGGTCAAATGTTTAGTCTCGCCGGTGTATTACTATCTTGTACTAAATGTAAATGGAGAATTTAGAATATGTGGTCGTTTAATTCTAAAATCATTTTTTGTTAAAAAAATGTAAACAAAACTAAAAACGTGCAAACTAAATAAATGAAATGTTAACAGCTAATGTGAATCTATTATGCAGGACACAGTCTCTGATAAACTTACTATTTAATTATAAAATTAATGTAAATAATGTTTTTTAAGAGCTTGAGTTAAATGTAAATTTTAAATAATATATATATATATATATATATATATATATATATATATATATATATATATATATATATATATATATATATATATATATATATATATATATATATATATAACTTCCAGTGTTTTTCGAATCCTTTCATTTACTTTTTATTTTAAGTAAACTTTGATTTTATTTATCCATATTAATGAAATCACCCAAGTTCTCATTAAAATATAATTAAAAATGAATCTCATGCTTTAAGAATGGGCTCCTGCACAGTGAAACTAAAGGAATTTGATGTCATTGAGAAAGGTTATTTATTAGATAGGGCAGAATCCATGGTGTACCTGACATATGTCTTGTACATGGGCAGACTCTAGGTACTTTATGTGTATTCCGGTTTTTTTTGGATCAATAGATGTTTTTAAACTGATACAATATTAAGTTAAGTCTACATAAATTACATCAATCAAGTTTAAATATATGATTAATGTTATCCATTGCTTTCATCTGCAGTAATAAAATGACAAAGGTTTTTCTAGTTATTAATTTCTTCTCAGATAATTTTATCTATCTTCAATTTCAACTTTTGAAAAAATAATCCATTGAATATTAATTTCTTTACACTTTTTAATCTTTATCTTTAGTTCTACTTCATCAGTTTCATCTTTAATTTTTGCAACATTTCCAGAAGCTAAGAATCATTATTTGATACTACATCATCTGAAAAATATAAATGACTTAAATAATCTTCATTTACTTTTATTCCTTTCACCTCCCATTTTAATCTTCAATTTCTTTTCTTGCAGCACTACTGTAAGAGGTTTTGGAAATATAGTGTTAATTGTCTTACACCTTTCAGAATGTTATCCTTCCTAATATCATTATATAATGTAATTGTTTCTATTGCATTTTTTATAAATATTCTTCAGAAAATAACAATATCCTGAGTCTATTCCTTGATGATACAATGAATTTAAACACTAAAATATATTTATAGAATAAAATGATTTTTTTTTATAATATACAAATCCAAAGCATAATGGCGACTCATATTAATTGATTCTATATATACCTTCTCTGAATACTTGGATATGGCATATTATAGTAAAACCATTTCTAAATCCAGCTTGTTTTGTTGGTTGGTTGTAATCCAAAGTTCTCCTTAGATGAATTGTAGTTATATTGGTAAAAAAATTGTAAAAAAAACTAATAAACAACTGGTATATTTATATTTCTTACATATTTTTATAAGCTTTTTAAAATATTAATATCTTGTATTCTTCCAATTATCTGGTACATCTTTATTATATCAACATTTGGTATCTAATTTAGATACCGTTTTTTTCTTCATCTGATTCATTTAAAATATTGATTATAATTCCCTTATATCCTAGAACTTTTCCATTATTCATAAATTTAATGACATATCTCACTTCTTCAGTTAATATTGTAGGCAATTTAGAAAATATAGTAGTTATTTGAAGCACTTGTTCTTTATTGCTATGTTGTCATTTTTTTAGTAGTAGCTCTATTTTTTATTACAGACATACATTTCCTACCAAAGCCAAAATGTTGTTTTACTCCTGATAATTTAATTCTTTTCTATAGGTTTCATTGCTAGTTTACAATATACATTTGTATATCATTATCAACTTTTTTTGCATCATTTTACACAATTTGAGATATTAAATTATTTTTGATGCATTATTTTATATTATTATATATATATTCATATTCCTTCTTTTTTTATTAATTCTGAAATTTGTTGAAATGTTATTGGTCAATTGCTGCATTTTTCTTCCAGCTTTTTTTGTTGCTGTTTTTATAAGTGTATCACTTATTTTTCTTTTAATTTTGAGGTATTAAATCTTGATTGATGTATGATTTTGATCTATTTTCATATTCCTTCTTTTCTTCATTAATTCTGTACTCTCTGTTAAAATGATATTGGCCAACTGGTTCTTTTTTCTTCCATCTGTTTTTGTTGCAGTTTTTAAAAATGTATCACCTATTTTCCTTTTAATTTTATTCAAATCTGAATTGTGTACAAAATCTGCTATATTTGAAAACGATTTCCATATTTTAATATAAATTCCTTAGAATGTTTTTTTTTTTTTTTTTTGATAATTAGGTAAATGAAATGTGAATAAGGTTTTCCTTAATAATTTTTGTCTCTCTAGTTTAGCATTAACATGTACCTTACATTCTATTAATCTATGATATCTTCCTGTGCTGAATTTATTAAGAACATTACAATCTTGAAGTATGCGTTTTCTGTTAGTCAAAATATAATCCAATTCTGATTTATCTTCATATGGATGTTTCCATAACCATTTCTCTTTAACATTTTTCTAAAAAATCATAATATAATGTTTTTCATTTTCTGCAAACTCAACAAGTCTCTGTCCTCTCTCATTTGTATTACCATAACAAAATTTATTTGAAACACTTTCATTTTTCAATTATTTACAAATGCTAGCATTAACAGTCCCATAATAATTTTAAAAAGTTGTTTATCTGATCAAACGCCTTTAGTATTTCCATATTGTAATGATATGGAGAAATAGGGGTTAACCTGAAATGACGCAATATCATCAATATTCATCCCAGTTAATAAATTACATTTAAATATAAAATTAAATACAAATTATGAATAATTATGAATAAATCTGAGATATCAGAAATATTAAAACTAATTATAAGTTCTCCAGTATTATAAATAATGATAATAATTATACATCATCAAAAATGGTCATAAAATAAAAACAACAATCACCATTGTGGATTTGAAATTGGTCCATTATAGATCAAATTAATTATTTAGCATTTGCCAGCTTGAGGTTTATCCCCAAGTCAATGACGTGACATAAAATTATAAAAGTTATATGATGAAAGGGCTGGACATGAAATCAGCATTCAAGTAGGACTAAGTATATGTTCAGCATTAGAGATGAGTAATAATCATTATTCATTATCATGAATTGTCAACAATGAAAAAAAAAATCAACAGTAAACATTCCTGGGTTGATTTGAAAGTGGTACACTATAGACCAGGCTATTTATTCAATTGTTGCTAAACTTGGGGCACATTGTGCAAATAATAAGTTGGATGCACAACCTTAAGTACTGCCCTATCAGAATGCATATGACATTTCTGGGATACAGAAAATGCTGATCATCATCAATGACTTTGTCATTTACTACCATTAATGCACCATCTCAAAATAAACTTGATTTCTAATAACTAAAACTAAATAAAATGTGGTGCATGAACTTCAAAGAATATTTTTGCATCAACCAGAATTATGGAAAAGTAATGAAATCATAATCAATTGGATGTCAATAACATTAAAGATAAACCCTTAATCTATACAAGTAACTGTTATGCAAAAATCCAGCTCAGTGTTTAAGAGCTCTATAACTGTTATTGTGAACAATAGGTAATACTAGCACAAAATATTTTAAACTTAGTCTGGGATTAAATAAATTCACTGGAATAACTTAATAAAATATAAATTTATTAATAACAATAAAATTAAATTAAGGTCTGCTAATTTTGATTAAAGTACACACAATTGTGTTATTACATTGTAATTTAAACATATTTCAATAGTTAATATATAGAACACATCTATATATTGTAATGAAATGGGTCCTGACCTTGCATGACAGTAGACTTGATAGGTTTTCAGATTGGGTGAGGAAGCATATCTAGAAATTCTAATTATATATGCTTAGTTTAACACATAAACATGTAACAAAATCTACATGTATACTTATTTATTTTGCTCCATCAATCCAGAAATTCAAACTTAGGGAGAATATACATCACTGTATATAATGTGCTAGTATGTGTTAAATTGAGAACTGAATATAGAAAAAACACAAATGACAGATTTTAAATTAAAATCATATGTTTAACAAAGTTATTTACAGTATGTTAATAACATAATTTTGGCAATGAGGTTATAATAAAAACAAATAATCTATTTAAATATCGATAAACAGTCTTTGATTATTTTTGTTATCATCATTAATCGACTATCTATTTACTTTCCAAGAATAATTATCCAATATCAATACTAAGAAAATATAAATTATAACTTATTATTCATGTTTAAATTTGATTTCTTATATTAAACTTGATCAATATCATGATTCATTATATCAAATAAGTATATTGATGAGTTCTTATCAATAACATAAAAGTGATACAGAAACTCCCTTCCATTATGATTGGTTACTACAAAGGTAGGAAAGACACTAGTGATAATTAATCATAATTACTGAAAAGAAATAAATAAATCATGAAATTATATTAACAATCAAAAACAAATAACATTAGCACTGTACAAGAGTTGGTATTTAAAACATAATAGGGTAAAGCATTAACTAACCACAGGTGCTGATTAAGTTTATCTGCAAGCAAGTTTGACCTGAACTGTATTTTATTTCAATTTACAATGAAGATAAATATATATATATATATATATATATATATATATATATATATATATATATATATATATATATATATATATATATATATATATATATATATATATATATATATATATATATATATATATAATTTAAATGTGTGTTAGACAATATTATATGTAAAAAGTAATATTTGCGTTGATATTAGAAATACACACACTTATATAATTCGGAAAGCAAAACTATATATATAAATCAAATCAAATAAATGAAGATAATGTTTTCCCTTCTCTTACATGTTAATAGTTTATACTCCATTCAATATATGATAAAGAAAAGAAACAAATGCAAAAATGTACATAAAATAACTTAAAGATAATGATGTCAACCTAAAGACCAATTACAGGTCCATAGGAAATTATCTTAAAATACATGCTTCTGAAGGTGAGTTTCAATTGTTCATCCATAATGGAGATCAGATTTTTTTTCTTTATATGGCCTGTTTTGAGATGTTGAATTTGCAGCTTCACATCTAAATAGTAATGTTGATGAGTTAACAGCATAGACAAAGTAATACTTTGTCCAATTAAACTTGGTTTCAGCTGCTACAGAAGTGTGTTTGACAAGTCTTCTTCCACAGATGTGACTTCACATTTAGAAGTGCATGGTTGTATGTACTTCTATAAATGTAGTTAATAAAATTGTTGTGTGAATTGAAAAGGAAGATATTTGTAGATCGTAAATTATTATGGGTACATTTCCATTATCTGATCATTCTGCTCTGGTACTGGCATATTTAATGAATGTGTTTGAGCTGTCATATATATTACATTGTGAAATGTGAAATCTTTTGGATTACATATGTTTGGTGTTTTTATATATGATTTATCTGCAATTTTAAATTAATACATTGGTTTGTTTTTATTTTGTGCTTGTTTTTATCTTTATGCAATATAAGTGCATTTAATCCTTTCCATGATTAATGGGTGATTCAATGAGCATAGAATGGGCTTCTAAAAAATAATTGGGTTGAGTTGAATTGGTTTTTCTATTATTATTTTTAATTTCTGATAAGATTCAGATTCTAATTTTTCAAATCATCGATTCATGTAAGTGTCCTAGTTTGTATTTGATTTTACTAAATACTGTATTTTTTAAGTCATTGTACAAAATATTTTTGTTTTGTCATACATCTGTTTCAATGATGCATTTTTTTCTATTGAGGCCCTTATTATAAATTTTCTGTAGACCGAAATTTATTGGCACAGATGTCTATTTTATTGTCTATTTATAGCAAATCATTTCTATCTGCATGCTCTCTACTTGTTCATTAATTTTGTCTGGTATTC
Organism: Epiperipatus broadwayi; assembly: GCA_028023455.1. NCBI lineage: Eukaryota > Metazoa > Onychophora > Udeonychophora > Euonychophora > Peripatidae > Epiperipatus > Epiperipatus broadwayi. Next base: position 2,364,186 of record JAQFVV010012457.1, read on the forward strand.
TTTCTGATTTTGTTCCAAGTTGAATTCAGAATTCTCATAAAGTTTTTTTCATATACATACATTTAGTATCTATTTTACTTTCAATTTTTCTCTCAACTTCTACAAGTTTTTTGTTTTTCACTTTCAGTTTATTTCATCTTTTAATTTTTTTAATTGTTGTAAATTGCTATTAATATTTGTTTCTACTTAAGCTACCTCTTCTTTGAATTCGATTTAGATGTTGTAATTTTTTAGATAAATTAGTTGTATAAATGTTCATATTAGATAGATCATTTGATATATTTGCTTTCAATTTCTGATGATTTGCTGACAGTTGATGTAAATTTGCAAATGTTTGTCAATGCCCTTATGATATTTAGTGTAGATTTGCTGATATTTTGTCTCAACATCATTTGATTAAGCAATACATTGGTTGTATTTGTTTCATCATTGCCTTGTTTTTCTGGAATCATGCTATATTTGTGGATTGGACATTTTCTGATATGGTTTCCCAATATATTCCTACATTTTACTCTGTTTCTAAAATGTCTAGATGAAAATTTAAAGTAATTGAATGTAAATTATATAACAAATCTGAGAAAAAAGTTGACTTTTTATTTAATAAGTGATATTCACATACTTATAAGGATTTAAACTTTGTTAATTTATCAAATAATAGGATACATTTAATTCAGAAATATGTTTTAAGTCACGGAGCTAAATACATTGTTGATATTTGGAATGATTATAATTTGGAACTAATTGCAGCTATTCAAAATACATTTGAAATGATTCCTGGTAATGATAATTTTGTGGATGTTAATATTAAGAAAATTAATTGCAATAAATTTGATACAATATCTTATGATAAATCATGGCAATTGGCTATTTCGGAATTTAAATAGTAATTGAACATTGATAATATGATTTGTTTGAAAGAGGATAAAGGTTTGCATATGTGCTTGTTGACGAAATATCAATATATTAATAAAATTAAAATGCAAATTGACAAACTTGGTTTCTTTTTGATTGAAGATTATAATATGGATGGTCAAAGAATAAAGTTTATTAACAACATTTTAAAAAGTGTTAAAAACAAAGTTTTAAATAATAATGTATACTATATGATATATCCTTCCTGTGCTATATGTCCTTGTATTTTTGCAAATATAAAATTACATAAAGAAGGTAATACTTTGCGAGTTATGATAGATTTTGGTGGTTCCTTTAGATATCAGACTTCTAAATATGTTGGTAAACTTTTACAAGACTTTTTAGGATTTGGGGAAAATACTATTGCTTCATCGTTTGACTTTGTAAATAGTATTAAAAATTTAATTATTGATGAAAATAATATTATTGCTTCATTGGATGTTACAGAAATGTATGGATCTATTGATAGAATGAATTCCATAAAAAATAATTGAACATGCATTAAAAAGTAAAAATATTTGTAAATATATGATAAAATTTATCATTGATTCTTTAAAAATTTTTAATGATAACATTGTTGCATCTTTTGAAGGTCAATATTATAAAATGACCAAAGGTTGGCCTATGGGATTGCCTGTAGTTGAACAAGTTTGCAATTTTGTTTTATCAACATATGAGAGGATTATTTTAAATATGTGTATTTTTGGAGATATTAAAATTTACAAAATATATGTGAATGATGTCTTTGTATGTGGAAACACTAATAGTATAAATTTGCTTATAGAAGAATTAAATAAGTTGAATGGCTTGAAATGGACTATTGAAAAAGAACAGGACAATAAGATTAACTATTTAGATTTAATGATCACAAGAGATAACAGTATATTAAATTATAAACTAATAATTAAGCCACTGCAAAAAAGAGGATATATAAATTGTAAATCAAAAGTACCAATGATGCATAAGATGGCAAGTTTTAAATCTTTTTTGTTTTGGAATGAAAAATTATGTTGATTCCAAAGTGATAAATCGAAAAATATTGAGATATTTGCCAAGGAATTGCTTGATGTTGGTTATAAAATGGAACAAATAAACAAAACTTTATGTCAATTTTAAAAATATATATATAATTTAAAAGAAATGAAGATTAATAATAAAAAATGGATATCTATTCCATTTATTTCAAATCCACAAGTAATTTTTTTTAAGGATTTATATAATAATGTATTTAATGTTTCATTATACGTTCCAAACAATATTAATAAATTAGTTAATAATTCTAAGGATGTCATACCTGCCAAGCAAAAAAGTAATGTCATATATCAATTTTTTTGTGATTGTATGCTATCATATATAGGTGAATCTAGGTGCAGCATTAAGAAAAGGTTTTAGGAACATGAATTGTTATATAAGCGTGTAAAAAAATAAAATTAATGGTGATATAATATTTTCTTCAGTTTTTTTTGATCATGAAAAAACAAGAAAATATAAATTTAAATTTAATTTTGAAAATGTGAAAATTCTTCATGAAGAGAGAAACAATAGTAAAAGAAAAATTAAAGAGGCAATTTTTATAAACATAAATAAAACGAATTTAATAAAATGACAAGCTTCTAACATTAAAATACGAGATTTGTGGAGTTTGAATTGATGATGTTTACTTCCGCTTTTAGTTTTTGAATTTAATGGCAGTTGAGGCAGGTTAGAAAGTAACCAAAATTACTTCTGCGGATTAAAAGATTGTTTATAATTGTTTGTAAACCGTTAAAAATATTATTTCAATTATATATATATATATATATATATATATATATATATATATATATATATATATATATATATATATATATATATATATATATATATATATATATATATATATATATATATATATATATATATATATATATATATATATTGGGGGGCAGGAGAAATTTTAAGGCTGATAAAAATTTAAGAATATGATAAGAAATATATTTTTTTTATGAACAATTTTCAAATAATATTTATTTTAATGATTTAACCCTACCAAGTTTCACTATTTGTGACATTTTGCAGTGTCTCACATGATTAAGTAAGATATATGATAAAATGATTATTACTTATCAGAAAATAACAATTTTGACTTTATTTAATATATGTTCATGTTTACTACTGAAACAAATTTTAAATGTTCACATTTTGTTTCTGTGAATATTAAAAACATGAGGATGTAATTAAAACAAAAACTCTATATATCATCCTTTCTAAAAAAAATACTTTCAAGTTATGTCAATGTAAAAATTATTATAAAATGATTATTACTTATCAGAAAATAAAAAAAAATTGACTTTGATTGATAGATATTCTTGTTTACTGCTAAAATAAATTTTAAATGTTCACATTTTGTTTCTGTAAATATTAAAAATAATCAGACCATATTCAAAACAAAGCTGTTATACATTATTGTTTCTAGAAAGAGTACTTTCATTTATAATATCAACAAAATCTTCTTTGTATCTGAATATTTTTAAAAACTTGAATGAACAATTATTTATTTCTATAATATGTAACAAATTATGTTTTAAAAGTTTAAATTTTTTAAATATTTATTCCAAAATTATGATTATTTTCTTTCTCGTAAGTAGATTGTTTATATCATAGCAAGTTTCCAAATTTGCTTCAGGCCATATTTACATTATCTGCTAATATAATATTATATTTTTGAAGATAAAGTATTTCAAGTCAAAATAAGTTATTAATAATATTTATTTGCTGATATGTAATAAATATAGTGTAAATTATTTTTAAAAAATATGTAAAACCATAATAAATTTGCAAATAAACATGTTTTTCCATCATTGAAAATGTCAATAGCATAAAATGTAAATGACTTACAGCCTTGGCAACACATAATAGCTTATTATGTCAAGGTGGAATTAATGTCTATTTTTAGAGTGTGAATTTTGAATTTCACGTTTTTTGGCAGAAATTTTGGTCAAAACATTTATTATAATAAAATATTTCATTTTACACACATTTTCATGTATAATGCTTTTAACTAGTGAGCGAATTGGGCAAAAGTTGTTTCTTTGTATATTTGTACAAAAGATGGGATGGTTGTGTTAGGAGGGTTTTTGAGGGTTATAGTGGTAAGGAATGACATAAAAGAATAGATTTATTAATAAAATAGGGAGTTATTGAGATGGAGAACTAGTATGGAGAGTAAAAAGGCTTTAAATATATATAAAAATAAACAAAATATTAGATGCAATTTAATAAATGATAACAGTAAGGAACATAGTTTATTGTTTAAGGCTCAAACAGGATCTTTAACAACAAGAGAATACACATGTAAATGAAAAAAATATGGGTGATTTAGTCTGTAAATTATGTAAGGAAAGAATAGAAAATATTAGCTATCTGTTAATTGAATGGAAATGCTTGAAAACAGAAAAGAGCACATATAATGAAGTTATGGAAGAATAAACATGAAAAAAGTGATTATACAGAAAATGGATTATTGTTTTTTATGCTGGCTTTGGAAAAAGATAAAGGGGGTTTAGATATAAAGGTCATAGAGTTTATAAAGTTTATGTTGTGGAAATGGGATGGAGCAGAATATGGGAAAACTTAGACTGGAGAATGTAAAATTAAGTAGCTAACATGTTTCTCTGGGCACAATTGTCAAGAGATTTTTGACTTTGTTTAAAAAGAAGCTATAGTACATTACATCATATCTCTGTCATTTGAAGTATAAGTGGGTTAGTTTGTAAAAAAAACTAAAAAATAAAAATAAAACTTTGTACCTATATATATAATTATAAAAAAATATTTAAGAGGCAAAGTATTGTAATGAGATTTAGCTCAAGTCACTCTTTAGTTAACGATAGCTGAAAAAACTAGAATTGTTTAATTTATAGTTATGTTAGTTTAAAAATATAATGTATTACCAAGACAATACAAAACTCCTGAATACATGTAAAAATATCCATAATTGTTTTGCTTTGTAAAGTTTTATAATTAAGGTCAGCTATACCTAAGAATACATTTTATCTGCTATTGAGTATCTATATTTTAAGATAAATTTATATAGAATGTTACATACACAGATTTTTTATTAAGAATTTGTGATGATGATAAATGTTAAAATTATAATGTTTCAATTACAATATTCATTATTTTCAAGACATACAACTATGTATTTAAGATCTTAATTATGAGAAAGGGATTTTACAATTTCATAAGTCCCATGCTTGTTATTATAATGCAGCATAATTTATTTATTAGATTATTCAGTTAAATTTAATTATTTTTGTTGTTATAAATGAGAACCAATTATTTATTTGAATTGTTTAATATAAAATATGGTTATAACTATTAATATTTTGTTGTTATTCAAAAAATAATACCCTATTAAGCATCATATACTTTTTATTTTATTATAGTTTATTCCAATATTATATTTATTTTAACATATTATTTATTTTCAATTAATTCAAATATGACATACCTCTATAGAAGTAATTAAGTATACTGTTTATTTGAAATTTAAACGACAATCATAAAAACGTGGATAATTAGTTACAACAAATTGTTAAGTATATAAATTCCACACAAAATGTGTTTACTAATTTTATCCCAGCAGATTTATATTTTGGTAGTGAAGAACCCATTTTCATTTAACTTCAATGCTAATCACATTGGAAACTTTACACTCTTTTTGTTTAACAAAACTTTTTTTCAGACTTATCAATCAAAGAGTTGAATATTTTAAAATATCTATTATAATAAGTGATGACACATTTGCTCCTAAATTACCTTAGAAAAATGCAAAGTTGAATAATTAAAATTATTCCTAAAGTCTAAACCTTTTCTAACCATTTTAAACTCATCAATTAAATTTTACAAACCACCCATAATCTACATAATAAATTGTTTTAGAATATTTTTTTTAAAGTTTAAAGCAAAATTACAATTGAAAAATAATACCAATTTTTTATCCAATCTAATATTACATGAAATAGGGAAAACATTACAAAGCCTACAAAACTTAAGAAAAATTACCCCAGCCTTTAAAGACTCTATTTTATTAGACACATTGAGTAATTTTTTTTTATTGCTAAAATTTCTGCACCAAAAAAATTATCATACAAAATCTGTCACATTCTGAAATTAATATTAATATAATAATACAAATACAAACAAATAATAATAAAAAATACAAATAAAAAATACTAAATAATATGAAAAATACAATTACAAACAATAATAAATAAAACAAATAAAAAATACGAAATTCACAAAACCATATAACACTATTTCAAACATTAAATAGTAAACCTAAATATAAAATTCAAAATTGCCAACACTATACTAGTAATAAATAAAATATAAAAAAACATAAAACGATACAATACTAAATAAAAATCCAAACATTACCAAAATTTATACACAATCATGGTTTCATCTACTAAACAAATATATATATATATATATATATATATATATATATTTATATATATATATATATATATATATATATAAGTACCTTCCCGCAATTAATTTCAAAAACCTACTTCCTTTTATATCAAAAGACATTTTCATAAAATTGATGTCCTCATTTTCAAGAAGTTTCATCATTAAAGTTCCATTTACTCTTCTCTTTAATTCAATATTTTCATAAAAAAAATAATGTTGTATTTTCAAACAATATTTTATGACTTGGATTCAATTCAAGAATATATAAGACAGAGTTATAATGCCTATGTTTAACTTTACTTATATGAACTTTAATCCTTTCATTAAGGCTAAATTTAGTCTAACCTATATAAATCTTACTACAACTATAATGAATCTTATAAATATTACCAGAAATATAATTACTATCAATCAACTGTTTTGAAACATTCAGTAAATTATTCAAATCAGAATATTTTTTCCATGCAACTTCATTCCTCATAACAAATGAGTTTTCTTATAAGCAATATTATAAAGTGATAACTTAATTGGTAAAACCATAAACTTTTTATTCTTACCAACATTTTTTTTTTATAGACCATGTCTATAAACGTTAAATGTAAATAAAATTAGAACTAACACTGAAACCACATTAAAAAATAGAATGTTCTCTCCAAGGTAACACATAGATGTATTTGAAAAACAAGAGCTATATGCTAAACATGTAGTGATAATGAAAGAAAAATATGTCAATATGATAAATAATAAGTTTTGAATTATTATGAACTGCAAAGTAAAAAAAAAAATATGATTTTGAGATTGATAATTCTTTAGTGATGAAAATACAGTTTAGTAGAAACAATTTGTTTAAAAAAGGATTATATAATAAGTTTAAATAACTATAACCCATTCTATTCAAATAGTTCCAGCCTTATTTTTTGAGATGACATTTATTAAGCTTAAGTGGATTTCTTTCTGTGAAACATAAACCTGTGATTATAAAATATTTGGTGACAGGAGGGATTTTAAGGCTGATGTAAATTTAAGACCATTATGAAGGATATATTTCTGTAAAATATTTGCAAGTAATATATGTTTTAATAATTTAAATGTAATGGCCTATTTTATTCAGATAAATGGTCATTAAAAATATTTAAGAATAAGGAATAGTAGAAAAATCCAGTTTGTGTCATTTTGTATTTAATGATAGCTAATAAAAGATGAAGTGTCTAATTTATAGTAATGTTCAATTTAAAAATATAACATATCATCAAGGCAATGCAAAACACATGAATAAATGTGGATATAACCTAACATCTTGCAGAACTAAGGTCAGTAATCATTATAATCATTGTAACTGTTATTGAGAATGCAAATTTTTGGGTAAATTAAGAATAAATTATATTAATATAAATTTATATAGAATGTGCCATACACTTTATTTGTAGTCTAAATGTCTGTTGACAATAAATATTACAATTATAATGTTGTATAAATAATATTCATAATTTTCAAGAGTTATATCTATGTATTTAAGGTTCAAATTATGAGAAAGGATCTCACAATCCCATAAGTCCCATTACAATGATATTGTTTTAGTGTAACAAAATTTATTTATATTGGCTTATTTGTTTATTGTATTGTTGTGGAGCATTGATTATTTATTTAAATTGTTTAAACTAAAATATAGGTGTATCTATTCATATTTTGATATTATTCAAAAATATTATACCTGTAAGTACAATATACTTCTAATCTTCTTGTGCTTAATCTAATATGATTTATTTATTTTTGTGAATTATTTGTTCTGAGTTAATTCACATAATATATTACCAAACATACCTAAATATGTAAACAGTTTAAAATCTACTTAGTGGACAATCATAAAAGTTGGGTTAATAAATTAAAGCAAATTGTTAAGTATATCAATTCCTTAATGAATGAGTAAAATATTACTAATAGCACATTTACATTTTGGTAGCAAACAACCTATTTTTTATTAAACTTAAATGCTAAACATATCATAAAATCTTGATCATAATTTACATTGTCAGAAAGTTAAAATAATCTCATTTGAATGAGAAAATGTTGTAATTTAGATGAAACTCTTAGAACAAATCATTTTAAAGTAAGTGATCTTTCATTTCTTAGAACCCAACATGTTAGTGACCTGAAGCATAACGATTACTAAAATGTTTTAAAATTTATTTAATTTTTTTTTTTTACAATATATTAAAATGAGTAGGTGAAAATTCATATGTAGATGACACATCCAAGTGGGCCAAAAAGAACTTGTAATACCTGAAGTTTAAGAACCATGTATTTTGAGGAATAAAAGAAAACAAGTGATCAGTTTTTTATAAAACAACATTGATTTTTAAAACAAAATTGATAAGGAAACGCAATTTTAAATTTCTATTTGTTTGTTTTTTGAGCTTTTTTAAATGAAAAAAAAAAAAGAAAATCCTAAACAGGTATATGTTTAAAAGTTAGAGCAGTAGACCTAAGTAATATTGAAATTAAAGTTAGTGAATTTATAAGAATATATATATATATATATATATATATATATATATATATATATATATATATATATATATATATATATATATATATATATATATATATATATATATATATATATATATATATATATATATATATTACATTTATTTTTAGTTTCCTTGTCTCTATTTTTTATTCCAGAGCAAATTTGTTTCTTTTAAAATTTTCCATAAAAAATGAATTCAAATAATACTTTTGGAATAATTTTAAATTAAAATAAAATTATTCAAGTAAATTATAAATAAATACTAAAAGAATCATAATCTTAAATCAAATATCAGAAAAAAAATACTTAATTCACATTATTTTGTTTTAAATTTATTGTTTTTAATTATTCATTTGTATACACCTTTATCTAAAGTAGTATTCTTTTTCTGTAAACTGGGAGTTCTTTATATATCTTCATTGCTAATCAATGAGATATAAAATTATTTAAGATATTAAAAAAACACATTTATTTAATTTATGGGAGTTCTAACTAGCTATCAATTAGTATGTTTGTAGGACTATATAATTATAATTTAATATAATATATCAATCACATAGTTCTTCTTTTCAAAATGGTTCATAAATGTCCAATAAAGAAATAAAACACAACACAGCCTACATTACTGCAGCGATTCTAAAAGAACATAAAATCAAAAAAAAAGAGAAAGTTTACTTTTTTTTAAAACAATTTTTGAAGGAACTTTTGTTCACTTTCATAACCTGACAAATTATTAATATACTTTTTACAAACGAATCTAAAGCGAATATGATATTAAAATGTGAATATATTTTGACAATTGACTTTGTCTTGGCCAATTAAATGTCTTGATTTTTAACTCAATCAGGCCAATAATTTAATTAGCGGTTAAAAGGTTAAGAGCCATGAGAGATACAATTCAAATATTAAAGATATGTACTGATTTAAATTGGGATAACAAAGCACAACATATTCCAGCTATGCGGAAATCTTTAATTTTATCTAATATTAACTTAGAATTAATAGGTGAAAAAACTTATGGAAAAGACCATTTTGATAACCCTCATATTGTGAATGGTGAACAATGTCAAGTTGAATCTCATGACTAATGTCACACTGAGTCATGTTATTGTTTGAGATCTAACAATTTTTTTTCAAAAGTTAACATTGATAATGGCATATGCTAGTCCAACAAAATATGGGAAAGAAGAACCTTTCATTTCTCTTGCAGGCCTTAAAGGAACCAAACAGGGCAAATTCCTAATGTCCATTCTATACGTTCTTGTTGTTTCAGCTGTTATTACTATATGATTATTTATATAGTATACGAATATGGATGGGCTGCTCACCAACACACATTAGCCAGCATTGTGAATTTATTGGCTTTTAACCTCCAAGTTTAAGACTATTTTTTTCAATATATACCATCATGACAGACAAAAATAAATCACAGTCCTTATTCACAGGAGGCTGTAAAGTCACCAACCAATGCAGCAGTTGGTGGCCGAAAGAAGGGTGCTAAGATTCATTTTATTGTGGACTCAGGCTGCCATTTAATGATGATTTTTTATTTTGGTACTTACAACTGCAGATCACTTTAAAGTGAAGGAAGAATACAAGAGTTAGAAGAAGAACTATGTTATATTAAATGGGACAATATTGGACTTTGTAAAATTAGAAGAAAATGTGAAGAAACAATTAATTTAAAAAGTGGAGATGTAATCTACTAAAAAGGCACAAATATTGAAAATACAAGTGGAAGAGGATTCATTATAAATAAAAAAAATGGAAGAATAACAATGTGTAGATTGATGGTGTATCGGACAGGGTGGCAAGATTAGTTTTATAACTTAATAGTTGAAACCAAATGTAGATAATTCAGATTTATGCCCTAACAAGTTCTCATAGTGGTGAAGTAGTAAAAGATATTTATATAGATGTACAAAAGGCTTTTGATCAGAATAAACAACATTTTAAAATTATTATGGGAGACTTTAATGCCAGAATTGGAAAACAAATGAAAGACCAAAATGCTTTAGGTAATTTTAGTTATGGTAATAGAAATGAGAGAGGACATAGACTTATGGAATTTGCAAAAAAAAAAAAAAAACAACAACTTTATATTATAATTTTTTTTTTAAGAAAAAGATTAAAAGGAAATGGACATGGAAGCATCCAAATGAAGGTACAGCAGAAAGTGAACATCGATTAGTGAGATGTAAGATCCATGTTAATACAAACCTAGAGAGACAAAAAATATTAAGAAAAACAATATTTACAGTTGATATTCCTAATCTTCAGAAACATTCTAATGAATTTAAATTAGTATTAGTAGATTTTCAACATGATTCAGATTTGAATGAAATTAATAGGAAAAAAAATGATACACTTTTAAAAACTGCAACAAAGATAGCTGGTAGAAAAAAGCAGCAATTGACCAATAAAAATTCTACTGAGACAAAAGAATTTATGAAGAAAAGACGGAATATGAAGATATACCAAAATGATGCATTAAAAAGGATTGAATATCTTGAATTTTGTAACACGGTGTGGAAAATAATTGAAAATGATATAAGAAAGTATAATTGTGAACTAGCAAGGAAAGCTGTAGAAGAACATAAAAGTCTAAAGAATGGAAAAAAAATGGTATTGGTAGGAAATGTATATCTACAATAAGAAAAAAGATGGCATTATTACTAAAAAGAGAGTTAATATCATGAAATGTGTAGAAGACTTCTATCAAGAATTATATAGTAATAAAGAACAAGTACCTCCTATACCTATTTTATCTTCTGAATTACCCAGAATATTGAATGAGGAAGTGAGACATGGAATTAAATTTATGAAGAATGGGACGGCTCCAGGTAATGATGGAATTATAATTGATATATTAAAAGAAGCAGGTGAACAAATATAAAAAAAAAATAGCAAAGTTATATTCCAAATGTCTAAATGATAAAGATGTAACAGATGATTGGAAGAATGCAGTATTAATATCAATATTTAAAAAAAGGTGATAAAGAATATATTAGAAATTACAAACCTATCGGCTTTTATCAGTTTTAAACAAAACTTTACTAAGATAATTACAACTCGTCTACAGAGAACACTGGACTTCCACCAACCAAAAGAACAAGCTGGATTTTAAAGTGGTTTTAGTACAGTATATCATATACAGGTATTGGGAGCAGTTATAGAAAGTGCAAATGAATATGGGTTGCCATTATGCATAGGATTTGTAGATTATGAAAAGACATTTGAGTCTATAAACATTTCTTCAGTGATTAAAGCATTGGATCATCAATGTGTAGATCCAGGATACTGTCATGTTTTAAAGAATATTTATAAAAATGCAACAGCAACAATTATATTACATAATGATACTAGGAAAGTCATCATTGAGATAGGTGTAAGACAAGGTGACTCCATATCTCCAAAACTTTTTACACCAGTGCTGCAAAAAATATTAAAATGATTAAAATGGGAAGCTAAAGGAGTGAAAGTAAATTGAGATTATTTAAGTCATTTAGATTTGGAAGATGATATAGTTTTTTTTTTTTTTGTTTTTTTTTTTTTTGCAAATAATGGTTTATAGTTGCAGGAAATGTTGCAGGAGTTATCAGATGAGAGTAGGAAAGTAGGACTAAAGATAAATGTTAAAAGACTACAGTAATGTTTAATATATTTTCTCAAAATATGAAAATAAAGAAATATTATGATGAATCAGAAGAAGTTAACAGTTACAAATAACTTGGTCAGATTATTAATACAGATGGAAACATAATTGATGGAATTAATCATTAAACTAAACTTGGTTGGAGTGCTTTTGATAGAAATACCTTGATACTAAAATGAAATATGTCTTTGTGTATGAAAAGGAAGGTTTTTAATAAATGTGTTTTTCCAATTCATACTTATGGATCTGAGACTTGTACACATATTAGAAGAACAATACAGACACTTCAAACCACTCAAAGAAGTATGGAGAGATGCATGTTGGGAGTAACAACAAGAGATCAGAGACACAATGTATGGGTAAGAGAACAAACAGATGTTTCTAATCTCATTGAAAAAATTAAAAGACTGAAGTGGAGTTGGGCTAGACATATTGCTAGAAGGGATGATAATAGATGGACAATTGAGATTTTAAATCTGATTCTAAGAGATTGTAAAAGACCCAGAATGAGACCACATGTGACATGGATGGATAAAATAAGAAAGTGTGCATGGGTGATGAAAAATATTTATCATTTACACAAACATTCCTTTTGTCTTATCAGGCAACTGAGAAGAAAGACCATGGTGTTTCTTGATATTAACCTCAGAGGTAAAATGCCAATAAACCCACCATGCTGGATAATGCAGGTTGATGAGAAGACCATCCATGTCCATGTACTATATGAATAATCACATAGTAATATCAGCTGCAATGACAAGAACATATGGAGTAGACATTACAAATTTGCCCTGCTCTGTTTCTTTAAGGCCTCCGAGAGGAATCAATGGGTCTCCTTTCAGTGAATAGCAAAGTCCTTTCAGTTAATAGCAAACTCTTTTATGCATTTTGAAGTTACAAAAAAAGGTGAAGAACCAATTGATTTAAAAAGTGGACACATTCTCTATAAAAAGGCACAAATATTGGAGATTGCAAGCGACATATGATTCACTATGAATAAAAAGTGGAAGAACAACATTGTGGATTTAATGGTCTATCAAACAGAGTAGCAAGATGAGTTATACAACTTAATAGCAGATACCCAATGCAGATTATTCTGGTTTATGCACCAACTAGTACTCATAGTGAAGAAAGTGTAGAATATTTTTATAATGGATTTACAAAAGGCTTTTGGTCTCAGTAAACAACATTTTAAAATTGTTATGAGAGAACTTAATGCTAGAATTGGTAAAAAAATTAAAGATAATAGTGATGTAGATAATTTTGTTTATTGTAATAAAAATGAGAAAGGACATAGACTTGTGGAGTTTACAGAAAAAAAAAAACAACAACTTTATATTATGAATTGTTTTTGAGAAAAATATTAAAAGGCAATGGACAGGCAAGCACCGAAATTTTCTTAATAAATTTAACACAGGAAGTGATCATCGATTAGTAAGATGTAAGATATGTGTTAATGCAAAACTAGAAAGAACAAAATTATTAAGAAAAACAGTATTTACAGTTGACATTGCTCATCTTGAGAAACATTCTATTGAATTTAAATTAGAACTTACAAATCGGTTTCAAGTAGTAGTAGATTTTGAACATGATTCAGATTTGAATGAAATTACTATGAAAATAACTGATACACTTTTAAAAACTGCAACAAAAATAGCTAGTATAAAAAAGCAGCAATTTACCAATAAAATTTCTACTGAGACTAGAGAATTTATGAAAAAAGAAGGAATATGAAGATATACAAAAATGATGCATTAAAAAGTATTGAATATCTCGAATTTTGTAAAATGCTGCGGAAAAGAGTTGAAAATGATATAAGAAAGTATATCTGTAACTAGCAAGGAAAGCTGTAGAAAAAAATAAAAGTCTCAAGAATGTAAAACAACATTTTGGTATTGGTAGAAAATTTATATCTGAAATAAGAAAAAAAGATGAAATTATTGAGATACACAATTAAATGTATGAATAAAGGAATGGCTCCAGGTAATGTTAGAATTATAATTGATATATTAAAAGAAGTACATGTATATATATATATATATATATATATATATATATATATATATATATATATATATATATATATATATATATATATATATATATATATATATATATATATATATATATATATATATATATATATATATTAGCAAATATATACCACAGGTCTAAATTATGAAGATGTAGCAGATGATTGGAAGAATGCAGTAATAATATTAATATTTAAAAAAAGGTGATAAAGAAGATATTAAAAATTACAGACCTATTAGCCTTTTATCAGTTTTATACAAAATTTTTACCAAGATAATTACACTTGTCTACAAAGAACATTTGATTTCCACCAACAAGAGAACAAGCTGGATTTAAAAGTGGTTTTAATACAGTAGATCATATCCAGGTATTGAAAAAAATTATAGAAAGGATAAGTGAAAATGAGTTGCTATTATGTTTTGGACTTGTAGAAAAACATTTGATTATATAACAATTTTTTCACTGATTAAAGCATTGGGTCAAGGTATAGATCCAGGTTATCGTCATATTTTAAAGAATACTTATAAAAATGCAACAGCAACAATTAGATTACATAATGATACTGGTAAAGTCAACATTGAGAAGAGTGTAATACAAGGTGACACCATACCTCCAAAACTTTTTACAGTAGTGCTGCAAGAAGTATTTTGTGAATTAAAATGGAAAACTAAAGAAATGAAAGTAAATGGAGATTATTTAAGTCATCTAGATTTTTCAGATTAAGTATTTGTTTTTGCAAATAATGCTTCAGAGCTGCAGGAAATGTTGCAGGAGTTATCAAATTAATGTAGAAAGGTAGGACTTAAGATAAATGTTAAAAAGACTAAAAGAATGTTTAATCGATTTGCTCAAAATTTAAAAATAAAGATTGATTATGATGAGTTACAAGAAGTTAACAGTTACACATACTTTGGTCAGATTATAAATACAGTTTGAAACATAATGGATGAAATTAATCATATAATTAAACTAGGTTAGAGTG
Organism: Epiperipatus broadwayi; assembly: GCA_028023455.1. Classification (NCBI taxonomy): domain Eukaryota; kingdom Metazoa; phylum Onychophora; class Udeonychophora; order Euonychophora; family Peripatidae; genus Epiperipatus; species Epiperipatus broadwayi. The sequence continues at coordinate 2,379,759 of JAQFVV010012457.1, forward strand.
CTTTTGCTATAAATAACTTGATACTAAAAGGAAATATGCCTTTGTGTTTGAAAATAAAGGTGTTTAATAACAAATGTGTTTTGTCAGTTCTTACTTATGGATCAGACACTTGAACACTTAATAGAAGAGCAATACAGAGACTTCAGACCACTCAAAAACGTATGGATAGATGCGTGTTCGGAGTAACAAGAAGGGATTGAAAATGCAATGTATGGGTAAAAGAACAAACAGATGTTACTGACCTCATTAAAAAATTAAACGATTGAAGTGGAGTTGGAATGGACATATTGCTAGAATAGATGGTAATAGATGTCAGACAATTGAAGTCTTAAACTGGGTTCCATGTGATTATAAAAGACCCAGAAAGAGACCAAATTTTAGGTGGCTGGATGAGATGAGAAAGTGTGCAGGGGGGATGTGGAGAAGAGAAGCTAAAAATGGAGATGGATTGAACTTGGAGAGACCTTCATCCTGAAGTGGATTGATAATGGTTGCTGATATACTTATTTCTTTGACTACATTAAAAATTTATACTTGTGAAACATTTACATTTACACAGAGGCAAAACATTCCATACAGTAGCACCACCATGCAAGCCAATTCAGTCTACATTACACAGTAATTACATGGTAATGTGAAAAACAGCTTTTGTAAGCACAAATAATGATTAACTTGTTATGTTTGATCCATTTACATTTAATTTCAGATTGACTAGTTATTTATTTTCAAAGTAAGTATTTGAGAGAATAAATATATAAATATAATACCCACAAGAAATAAAAATTAGGTTAGTAAATCTTTCCTAAGATTTTTAAATTGAAGAAATAAACTGCAAATACATATACTATATTAAAAAAGAACACTTTTTCACATTTTATTGCATAAAAAAATAAAGAATGAATTGTTGAACAATAGTAGTTTGTGTAAAAATGATTGCACTTCGGTGATACTGAGACAAAAATATATTGTCATGAAATATATTAAAATAATGATCATGGTTTACTTACCTTTAAATAAACAACTTCATTCTCACTCGAAGTAAACTCAGTCCCAAATTATAAATGTCTTTCTCTCTTTCTCTTTCCCTATCTCTCTTTATTTTTACACTCTACAACAAATTAAGTGAGATCTATCATTTTAATGTCAGAAAGTTCAATGCAGATAAATTCCATTTATCATCCATTATTGAATAGATTCTAAAAAGATACTTAAAAACAAAAATTACATGAAAATATTCAGCTGAGTCTAACTTTTGTATCTCATTCAAAATTTAAAATAAGAAAGAAAATTGAACTTTTGACTGAATTGGACAAATACAAGTGTAACTCACATATACATTTCATTATTTATATTTCATTGATGAAAATATTCATTAATTAAATAATAAATTACACACTTTATGAAAAAGTTGATAAGAAAACAAATGATACTGAACATCATTATCTTACGATTACCATGTCTAGACAGTTTTTTTTTGCTCTTCAGTGTTTCTTTTTTTAAATCTTAATCTATTCATTTGCTTTATAGTACATAATTACTTAATAGTACTAAAAAGAGAAAAACAAAAGTCTAGCCAAAAATTATTTCTTGATATTGATAGAAACTATAACCACACATTTTTTGCCCCATCAAAAACTGAAGTAATTAAAAAGTGATTATTTTAAACAAAAGAGGCCAAGATAAATATTATTAATTCAGAAAAAATTTTTAGAAAAAAAAATATTTTCAGTAAAAACAAAAAGAACATGTTATGGTTATGTTTCATGTTATGAACAATTTCATTTCATTGTTATAAGTTTAATTTTTTTTCACTACATTACCAACTATAGTGTTTCTTTACATATTGTATTAGTAGGCACTAGATAGGGATTTTATGCACAAGTCTTCTGACATTCATTGATTATTCTGGCTTGTACTGAGTGGCATTACTGCATGGATAGTTTTGCCTGTTTTATAGCATTTCTCGCAAATTCACAATTATATATTCTTTTAACATTATTAAACAATTTTCTAACTATTTACGAAATTCCATATATTCATTCCTTTTTAATTAATCTTTTCTATATCTTTTAGTATATGTTTTTTTTTCCTCCCTTTATTGTTTTGTAGCATTGAGGCAGTTGTTAACAGTGTTTCAGATGTCTTTCAAATTATTTTATTCAAACTAACTTGCTGTCCAAATATGTTTGTTTTAACCTTTACATTGTAAAGATTCCTATTGGCAGAGTGAATTAAAGTTTTAAACTTTTGATTGGTCAATTACAGAATCAGCAGTAACAAATATATTCTTCTTTTAATACTTTATTTGTTTTAGTTTCATTTGTAAAAAGCAAATTAATAATTTGTCAGATTATGAAAGTGAATGAAAGTTTTTCCAAAAATGAATTTCTATATATAATTATAAAAATAATGTGTAGTGGAAAATTTAAAATGAACAATAGTATCCTATTAGGAAATGTTGTGTATGCCATTAATTTCTTTCTCAATTTATGTAAAGGTAAAAGTAATATTTTTTATTAAAATCTTAACTTTTCTTCCAAAATAATTATATTTTCATCATATTTTATCACAATAATTTACAATATCTAAAAAATATGAAGAGCATATTGTAAAATATACATTTTTGTTTTAAAAATCATAACAAAGAACTTAGAACTGTCAAAATCACTGCTGCTCCCTTTTATTGAAAATGAGAAACAAACAATCAACATCTTGAAAAGTCCACATTCATCTATTGTTATAGCTTTATGTTTTAAATAATATTGATTTTTTACTTGTAAAATAATTCTAGAGAGGGCAAAATGTTACAGTACATTTATAGCTTTAAAAAGACTGTAAATTTGCTATGATAATATAAAAATAACCAGTTTTAGAGCAATTTGAAGCCACAAATGAATGTGGCCAGATGATACACCATAAAGGGTAATGTTATTTGCATGTTCTAATTAAAAGTCATAATATTTCTGAAGGTTAAAATATATACAACCAATGTTAGTTCTCTTAATTATTTTTGTCTCTTGTTTTGCATGAACCTGCCTTTAATATCTTACTAATACATACCACTTCCATTATTGAATGTATGTATTACAATGTTGATAAACATATTTTATACTTGTCAATAGTTAATCCAATTCTGCTTTAATTTCATTAAGAAACTTTCATTTTCTCAAAAAAGAATTCATAATATAAAATGTTTCTCTATCTTCAAAAGCAGAACTCCATCAAGTCTAGGTTTATTCTCATTTCTGTCAGCTTAAGGCAAACATAACAACAAACAGTAATATGTCAATTCATTACCAAATTTAAATCTCCTATGAAAATTGTAAATAATTGTTTCTTCTGACTAAAATTCTTTTCCATATCTATATTCTCTATTTATTCATCTTAGAGTTATTGGTGTTTGTATGTGTATATATTGCAACTGTACAAGAGGTGTTGGCAGTTGAATTCAATGATTTTGCTGAGAATAGAACATAAATAAAATAAAATAAAATAAAGATAGCTTAGGTGAATTTATATATATATATTATAACGATCCAAACGACGTGGGAGATCGCATCGCACCGCACTACCAAAGGGCGCCATCTAGGCATTTGAGCCTAGAAAAATTTATAGAGTAGGCAGATACGCGCTGTTAGGATTCCACTTTATTTACATATTTAGATCGTTAGCCCATTGTCACTAGCTCAGTGGAATAGCAGAGATTTAATAATATCATTTACTAGTATATAAAAGAATAAAGTAAGCCACTGCCAGTAATTATCATACAAACAGATTTATTTATGCACATATATATAAGGTTTAAAATTATTTTAGTGATTTACATTTAAACATTTAACATTATTTTTAACTTTGATTTTACTTTAATTTACATTGAGTTACTATTATATTATAAATTTACATTTTTAATCAAGTTCGCACAGATGGGCTTATAAACCTGTTTAATATGTTGCTATAGATCGGTTACATAGATTTCAACGGTCAAAAACATTTCAAAGTAAACATAAACGATCAAAATACAAAATTATTGATTACTGACAATTGCATAGGGAATTATAAGAAACCCTCTAGTATTCATCGTAAGATACTTGCATCGTCACCAATAACTTAAAAGACATCCGAATAAATACATTTTTAGATACTCACCGTAAGGTATCATTATTTATCGAATGTCTATATATTTTGATCAAATATGAAACGCAAAACATAGTTAACCGATAAACAATCCATGCAAGCGTCTATAAACAACTTAAATTTAATAGTTTTATTTAGGATCGAGCCTGAATCGACTACATAGATTTGCATTTGAAAAATAAAATATTCTATCCCTACTTAACCTTAGGCAACACATTTCGCAATCAACTGGCGCCAATCCATCTGATACATTCATGTATTCAATGTAGCATGATACGACAACACAACAATATTGTCAGGAATGTACATCTGAACAATATGTAGAAATAGAAACGACATTGACTCTCCACCCACAGGGATGTGACATCTGTGGGCAAGTAGATCAATAAACTAAAAACTCCATAGGAATGGGCTGCGGTATTCTGCCGACTTACAAACCCATCCATAGGCAAACAGAGGGTGTGTGGCGTATATCTATAATCCTGCCCGTAGCGGATCTCATATTACACCTACTAATTACATAAATATATCCAATCCATTGAACCAATTCAACTACGAAATGAACAACCCAAGATTACCCTCCCTTAATATATCTTTACAAATCGATACAGCCATTCACGCCCGACTTAAGTTTAACATTTTTTTTATAATTTATTTAACGGAAAACAGAAATCATAATAAAACTTAAAGAACAAAATTAAATAAATAAATAAATAAATGGAAATGATTTTACAAATTAAATACATTAAATAAAATTATAACTAATTAATAAAATAATGTTGGTCAGATAGAATAATATTGAAATCATTTAAATCTGGAAAGTTTTTAATTTACTGTTCATAAATTTTAAAGTCTTACGGTTATTGAAATAGTTCATCTTCGTATATTCCTTGCCGTTTGCACGTGAATTCCCACGTCGTCCGAAGATTTGTATCCGGTTGATCGATTTATTTATCCTTTGGAGATTTTTATTTTTTTTTTAGTGTAATTGGTCCTCAATGAAGAAACGATGGCCCATTTTTCTTCCTTTCTTACAGAACTGAAGGGATTGAAGCTGTGCGTCTTTTCCAATCCCCTCAGCACTAACACCTAGCTGTTACATCGTCAATAATCAATCACTCCTCATTCACTAACTACCAAGCTTTCCAAAACCTGTCCTTTTTATATTAATGTCAAGGATTGAATTAACATTGCGTCATGGAGTGATGATTCTTTCGCTGAGGTCCGATTTCCCAAATGGATTTCTTTCATTGGCTAATCAGTTTCTATTGTTTTTTTTTCTATCTGACTGAGGTTATTACATTTAAATGCTCAAGGCTGGTTTTAATTTAACTAATTAACAATCATTTCCATTTCTAATTAATTACCCTGTTTTCCAAATCAAAAATATATTTCAAGACAAATTTAAAGATATAATTTTATCTCCAAATCTTTTTTAAAATTTAGTTTTAAAAATACCTTTTTCTTTAATAAAAATTTTATTTTAATAATTTTTTATTATCTGTGCGACTTAATATATAAGAGTTTAAGACGATATTTTAATTTCAATTTTTAATTTTTAAAGAAAGTTTTTAAATGCGAACTTTTTATTTTAACTTGTTTAATAATATATATAAAAAAAAACAATGTAACGAACGTCTGTGCTCGTTACATATCAGTAAAGTTACTTAAAAAAAAATGATCAAAAAAAAAAATATTTTACTTAGGGTTAGTAATTACGGTATTAACAAAATTTACAAACATTCAGTTAATAATTTTACAAAAAACTATATACAAAAAGAAAAAGAAAATGTTGACCATCGCCTACCTAAGGACCATTTACGTTAACACCCCTCCCCCCGAGAATTCTATTTTATTTTATCCATTTGATTTCTACTTACGGCATGACAAACAAATTATTTAACTTATTTAGGAAGGTTGCATTGAGATAAATATGTTCCAAGATAATGGATTTATACGTGTATATTTGCAGCACAATTATAACTACCACCAACTTATTTATGACTGATTGAAATGCATAAATAGGATTACACTGACGTAAATTCCCAACGGTACTCATCGTAAGGTACCACATTTCGATCATAAACTTCCGTGGCTGTGCGCCTATACACGTTAACGCATAAATATATATTAACAAAAAAAAGACATATCCAATGCAACCTTTTGATTTTCTTTTTAATTTACAAAAATTAGTTTTAAAATTATTTATACTTTCTTTTATTTAATATATATGCGCAATTTCTTGCTGGCAGTGCTTTTATAAAATTTAAAAATATCCGACTTATGTAAGCAGATAAAACATTCATTTTGATAAAATTTGCTCAGGGTATTTGTGGTTTATTAAAGATCGGAAATTTCAGCATTTATTCCCTTCTCAGGGTCAATCTCTGAGGTAAGGCCACACTTGGGACGCCAATTATAACGATCCAAACGAAGTGGTAGATCGCATCGCACCGCACCGCACTACCAAAGGGCGCCATCTAGGCATTTGAGCCTAGAAAAATTTATAGAGTAGGCAGATACGCGCTGTTAGGATTCCACTTTATTTACATATTTAGATCGTTAGCCCATTGTCACTAGCTCAGTGGAATAGCAGAGATTTAATAATATCATTTACTAGTATATAAAAGAATAAAGTAAGCCACTGCCAGTAATTATCATACAAACAGATTTATTTATGCACATATATATAAGGTTTAAAATTATTTTAGTGATTTACATTTAAACATTTAACATTATTTTTAACTTTGATTTTACTTTAATTTACATTGAGTTACTATTATATTATAAATTTACATTTTTAATCAAGTTCGCACAGATGGGCTTATAAACCTGTTTAATATGTTGCTATAGATCGGTTACATAGATTTCAACGGTCAAAAACATTTCAAAGTAAACATAAACGATCAAAATACAAAATTATTGATTACTGACAATTGCATAGGGAATTATAAGAAACCCTCTAGTATTCATCGTAAGATACTTGCATCGTCACCAATAACTTAAAAGACATCCGAATAAATACATTTTTAGATACTCACCGTAAGGTATCATTATTTATCGAATGTCTATATATTTTGATCAAATATGAAACGCAAAACATAGTTAACCGATAAACAATCCATGCAAGCGTCTATAAACAACTTAAATTTAATAGTTTTATTTAGGATCGAGCCTGAATCGACTACATAGATTTGCATTTAAAAATAAAATATTCTATCCCTACTTAACCTTAGGCAACACATTTCGCAATCAACTGGCGCCAATCCATCTGATACATTCATGTATTCAATGTAGCATGATACGACAACACAACAATATTGTCAGGAATGTACATCTGAACAATATGTAGAAATAGAAACGACATTGACTCTCCACCCACAGGGATGTGACATCTGTGGGCAAGTAGATCAATAAACTAAAAACTCCATAGGAATGGGCTGCGGTATTCTGCCGACTTACAAACCCATCCATAGGCAAACAGAGGGTGTGTGGCGTATATCTATAATCCTGCCCGTAGCGGATCTCATATTACACCTACTAATTACATAAATATATCCAATCCATTGAACCAATTCAACTACGAAATGAACAACCCAAGATTACCCTCCCTTAATATATCTTTACAAATCGATACAGCCATTCACGCCCGACTTAAGTTTAACATTTTTTTTATAATTTATTTAACGGAAAACAGAAATCATAATAAAACTTAAAGAACAAAATTAAATAAATAAATAAATAAATGGAAATGATTTTACAAATTAAATACATTAAATAAAATTATAACTAATTAATAAAATAATGTTGGTCAGATAGAATAATATTGAAATCATTTAAATCTGGAAAGTTTTTAATTTACTGTTCATAAATTTTAAAGTCTTACGGTTATTGAAATAGTTCATCTTCGTATATTCCTTGCCGTTTGCACGTGAATTCCCACGTCGTCCGAAGATTTGTATCCGGTTGATCGATTTATTTATCCTTTGGAGATTTTTTTTTTTTTTTTTTTTTAGTGTAATTGGTCCTCAATGAAGAAACGATGGCCCATTTTTCTTCCTTTCTTACAGAACTGAAGGGATTGAAGCTGTGCGTCTTTTCCAATCCCCTCAGCACTAACACCTAGCTGTTACATCGTCAATAATCAATCACTCCTCATTCACTAACTACCAAGCTTTCCAAAACCTGTCCTTTTTATATTAATGTCAAGGATTGAATTAACATTGCGTCATGGAGTGATGATTCTTTCGCTGAGGTCCGATTTCCCAAATGGATTTCTTTCATTGGCTAATCAGTTTCTATTGTTTTTTTTTCTATCTGACTGAGGCTATTACATTTAAATGCTCAAGGCTGGTTTTAATTTAACCAATTAACAATCATTTCCATTTCTAATTAATTACCCTGTTTTCCAAATCAAAAATATATTTCAAGACAAATTTAAAGATATAATTTTATCTCCAAATCTTTTTTAAAATTTAGTTTTAAAAATACCTTTTTCTTTAATAAAAATTTTATTTTAATAATTTTTTATTATCTGTGCGACTTAATATATAAGAGTTTAAGACGATATTTTAATTTCAATTTTTAATTTTTAAAGAAAGTTTTTAAATGCGAACTTTTTATTTTAACTTGTTTAATAATATATATAAAAAAAAACAATGTAACGAACGTCTGTGCTCGTTACAATATATTGTGACCTTCCAGATTGGCATGATAAAAGAATGTGGGAAATTCACATTGTGCCAACAGTGATCAGGGTTACCTAGTAAAAAAAGATGATTTGTGATATAACTTAATGAATAATTCGGTTGAAAAGTTCTTGGGATGTAAGTTGGTGTGTATGAGTTATTAATTTTTTTTTATGGTATCTAATGGTGAGAGAGCGGAATGGATTGTATCAGAAATTGTTGGTATGAAAGCTAAACTAGTAAGTGAGTATTGCTTGTCTGTAAGGCCTTGATGAATTTTCTAATTTATTGTTTATTGCCATTTCAATATCTAATTGGTATATGTGGGTGCATGTCCATTCATTTCATTCCACACTTCACGCCTCATTCATATTTATAATTATCACTCAAAATATCCATCTTGCAATAACATAAATTAATTTGCCATAGATATCGCTAATGGCTCACTCATTAATAGACACACACACCATCAGTTAGTATGATTTTTATTATTAATTATTTATTGCATAAAATCTTTCATTTGAAAATATAAAATTTGTTTGTTTCATTTATTATTAGTTAGTATTTGAAATTTAATATATATTTTTAATACTCTATTTCGGCATATTCTTTCATTTTTTGGCCACATTATAACTAAAAAAGAAAAGGAGGTGTGGCTAAGTAGACGAGGATTTCAGAAAAAAAAGTTTTATAGAAGGTTAAATACTTTTGGGGGAAAAAAGGCAGTAAAAATAAAATAGAGATAAAGTGAACATAATAAATTCTCTACCATTCCCTTTACTAAGTATACTTCTTGTATACCACTCAAGTGTAAATGTGAATATGTAATTGTAAATGAAACATGATATGATTGTTCAATATGGAAGAGTAAACTTTAAAGGTACACCAGCTCCATAGTTTATCGACTGGCAATTTGAATTTACTTTTGTTTGAAATACATGGATATTATATACAAATTTGCTAATACAATTTTGCTATAACTTACTTATAATGAATACTGTTATACTGGATGTATGTAAATTAACAATACTGATGATAATTGGAAAAGTTATGTTGAACTATTTAATGAAATATTTCATTGGCTGTCATTTGATAACTTTTGTTTTATTTTTATTGTGTAAAGTAAGGCTGAAACAGATAAATTATTTATTCGAATACTTTACATTATTAGAATAGCTTTGTATACCAATTTACTTTCCCATTCACACCTATAAATGAGTGGTAGAATGTGTGACTTAATGATATTTGATAATTATTTATCAGAAATATGTATAATCATGGATGACCAAATAATCTTGATCTTAATTGTTATTAAATTTTATTGAATGCTGGAACTTTTAAAGGAACAAAGTTGAAAACAGCATGAATCATAAACATTTATCCGGATGATCTTGCTGATATTTGTAGATTTTAAGACAAATAAATCGATTCAAATATGTGCAAAAGCTTCTTGTAATGTACATTAGGAAGACCTAAGAACATTGGAGATTATTGCTGTTTGCCAAATTTATGTTTATTCTGCAGTAGTAATGTTTATATGTTTTAATGTTTGTTTATCCATCAATACAATCATGAGCTACGTGTATGTTTCTACTCTTAAAATTTCAAGTCAGATTGAATTGTATTTATTTTATTTTACTCTTTTGTATAAGTATGTGTGCTGCACAATTCTCATAGATCTCTTGACCCATTACTCTCCTTAATACATGCAATTACAAAATGAGATACTAAATGCAATTTGAAACTGCTTGAAGCTTGTGCTCCTATCACATATTGTCTTTTGAATTATAGAACAAGTTGTATTGTGATTATCTAAATCTAATGCTAACAGTGTCAGCACATATATTTCTCAGTTTTATTTCTATTATAGAAACGTATGGAAGGCATGCCCATGACATTGGCACATTATGCGTAATTTTATTTTCGATTAAACAAGTGTAGAATTTGCAAATTGTTTTATTAGCCTATTTTTATTATAACTAAGTTTTGCAAGATCGTTGACATAGACATCGAAGTTGTTAATCCTATCAGTCTCATACTAACATAAATGAATGTGTTTGTACACAAAACATTTCAAACATACAAGTGTGTCTTCTAAATGGACTATTTATTTGGTTGGTTAACTCCTCTATTTTGAATAGGTTATGGAGTCATTTTGAAATTAACTCTTGATTGTTTTTTTGGGGACGAATATGTCCAAATAATTGTTACTGTAACTTTATCAGCCATTTGTATGATTCATTGTAGAGACAATATATTTTCAAGTTTCAGGTATATATTATTAATATCTGTTTCAGCTGTTCATATAAAAATAACATATTTCATATAAATATCATTAAACAAAGGATTTAAATATTTGATGATTGTAGTATTGTCACATCTTGAGGCCATGACATTACAAAATATTTATCATAGTGGAAGAACCCACATGTCATCTGTATTCCATTTTATAAAATTTCAGGTTAGCTGATGCTACCATATTTTTATCAATCCATTGTTAAACATCTATTATATATTTTTGGGGGTTGTTGTTTATTTGATAAAGCCCTTCCAGAATTATATTATTAAAAATGTCAAGAGGCACTTAACCCACAACTTTTACATCAAATCAGTTAAACAAGAAATAATAATTTGTAAACTCATGTGTGCACATAAAAGTGTACCAAAATTGTTGTAATATCTGGATTTATAAAGTAATATATAAACATAAGAAAATAATGAAAAAAAAATTAAGAAAATATTGTTGTTTTTTTTAACATCATTCAAGATTGCAATAAAAATCTAAAGAAATAATTATGTTTAAAAAACATATGGTGAGGAATTACAAATTCCTTTCTGAGCTTGGAAATACATGCATAATTTTACATTAAAAACAAAGATAAAATATGACTATATAACATTGTGACAAAACAACGTGTTATGATATAAAATAAAATGGAAGATATTCGTATTATACCCCTCACAGCCAATCAATAACATATTAAAATTTATTTTAAGGTTTATAGAAAAGTTGGATGTGCACAGACATTGAATTTATTACTGATATTGAAGCAAAATTCGAAAATGTACCAAAAAAGAGAAAGTAATGATAACACAGCACAATTTTTATTAGCAGCTCACATATTAATAGATAATAAAGAATAATCTCAAAATGTAACTACGATGATATAATACTTTAAAAATAAAGTTATGTGAATTAAGGAATGCAAGGACAAAGGACTGGGATTGTGGAAAAATCACAAATACATGCAAAAGATGAACCTTCAAATTACAAAAAATTAACATGTTAAATTTGAAATACTTACAATTTAAAATATGCTAAATATAAATGTTTCTAATATTTTGAGGAGATACTACAATAAATCATACATATACATGAAGTGATAATACCAGCATACATGTTTTCAAACATATTGCACAAAGATGGCCAGCGTGTGAGACTCATAACAGATTTTAATCGGGTATCCTACTACAAGACTGTGAAGAAAATGACAGATTGGTTAATTGAGTCCATTGAATTTGGTAATTACACAATAAAATCTTTTTTTTCAAATGCGTTGATAAAATTAAATTAATAAAAGTTAATAAAAACCATCAGTTAGCATTGTTGGATATAAAAACACTTTATGGTTCAGTACTTTGAAACCTTTACATTAATATAATTTTGGACGTATTGAAGCAAATCAACTACAAACAAAAAAAAAAGATTTTATAATAGATTTATTTCAATGGATTCATAAAGATATAGTAGCATCACCCAAAATGAAACTTCATAGATTAGAATATGAATGGTCTATGGGCTTCCAATAAATACAATAATTTGCCATATTTTGCTTTCAAGACTTGAGAATACTATTATTCACAAATATTTCATATTTTTTTTGCCTAATACGATTTATATAGGATATGTTGATATTATTTTTATATGCACATCTGAAACACACACACACACACACACACACACACACACACATATATATATATATATATATATATATATATATATATATATATATCGATATTTATATATATATATATATATATATATATATATATATTGTAAATATCGATAAGACTATCTATATTTTAAAAATTGTCATTTGTTATTTTAAAAAAAATCTCTTTGAGTTGATGTTTATATATGAAGTATTATTATTGTTTATGGATATTAGGTATAGTTATTGTTTGAAGTTATTATTTTATTTATATGTTGATGGTACATCGTTATGAATATTTAATTATTGTAAATGAATAAAGACATATAAATTGTTGATTATATAAAAAATTATTTTATTTGCAGTGATTATTAAAAAAATGCAATATTATTATTTATGTATATTTTTAAAGCTGTCAAATAAATTTTCAATTTAATATTTTTTTTATATAATTGCTTGATATTTTTTTTTTAATGTTAATTGTTTAAAATAAAACATGTGTAACAATGGTTTTCAAAACAGCATTTGCTAGCATGTGGAACAACAGCAACAACAAAAAAGAAGCCATTATTATTAGGATAGTGATTAAAAAAACAAAAAGATAAAAATGTGTTGTACTTTGTTTCTTTGAAATTACCATTCTTCAGAATATTGGAATAAGATAGATTTCTATGGTAAATACATAAATCATGACAGGCTAATAGAGATATATCACAGCCAAGAGGCTGCACCATTTTCTTTCATTTATTCCAAGGCAGTTTAAAAAGAAAAACTAAGAAAATTTCAACACATGAATTTCATCGCGTTTGAAGCCGAAATTTGACATAGCTATCTGGAATCTATAATGGTCAATGTAATAATAATCTGGAGGTAACTAGAATTAATATATTGGATTCAACATTTCAATTTATTTATTTATTTTTCAAGAAAAGAAATTTTAGAAGGATAAAATTATACATACATCCAAGAATTGACAATTTTCTCTAACATGATAGTTTCTTCACTTTAACTAGAATGCATTCTAATATTAAACGGATAAAGAAATAAAACAATGGAATAAGTTGACTTTTGAAGGAAAACTAGACATGTGAACTTTGAAAGGTAGTCAATAATTTTTTTATGTATAAATGATATATAAATATATTTTTGAGATCGATATTTTTGTTTACTTTTATTTTTCATTATAAAAATATAACGTTTTATAAATATTCAATTCAAGCGTCTTGTTTTCTAACAGCAATAAACGTTTAACAGGTGTCAAAATTAACACTTAAGTAATTAAAAATCTTAAAGTATGGCTTATAGGTTTGGGTTGCATATGAGTTGTTATGTATATTTTAATAAGTAAATTTATATTCGCAAATTTTTATTATAAAAATTGTTTTATTATTAATTTATATATTTCCATTTTTTTTAACTTCATATAATAATTTTTATGCAGACCAAAACAATAATTTATATATATTTGCTGTATATAATATATTTTATTTTATTTTTTTATTTGCCTTTGTAATTTATTAGAAAGCTTATTAATATTTTATTTTTATTTTTCTTTTAATGCCAGAGTCATTATGAAATTAATTGAATTCACAATTTAATAGAGGATAACTTCATATTTCACTTATTGTTTAGTCTTTAGGCCACTTACACATATTATTATTCATTAATATGTTTAGATATACATAAATTTACATAATAGATGTGTATATTGGATTTAATAGAATTCCCTTTGTTTCTGATATATATATATATATATATATATATATATATATATATATATATATATATATATATATATATATATATATATATATATATATATATATATATATATATATATATATATATATATATATATATGATTAGTTGGTTATATCAACCTTGAAAATAAATTATAATGATAGATCTCATTGCTCTCTATGATTTTAGATTTATTTCATGTATAGCTAGTTGAAAGGGAATATAAACAATTTATTTATATATAACTGGGATGATTTTGTTTTTCTTCATTTAAATTATACAATTTATTATATTAGGCTTTCTCAACAATTGAATTCATTTAGATTATATATATTCCATTACGTTTATCATCCAATGTTTGAAGTATTATTTTCTTCTCATATATTGATGTTCCATTACATTTGAGGTATAATATGTTTATATGATATAGTGTCCATTACATTTGGCACCACAAACTGTTGGTCCCAGTTAACTGATGATTGGTATAATGGAGTAAAAGTATATTCCATTACATTTGGATGCCACAACATGGACAGCATAATATGTTTGTTTAATTATTCATTACATTTGGTGTATCAAAGTTAGGGGCTTGGTTAACTAATGATTATTGTTGCAAAAGTTCATATGTTTATTTTCATTTGAGATCATATAAAGATACATTCCATTATATTTTGCTAACCCAATCTTTGGGGCCTTCTTTCTTCAATTTAAATGGAATGCAGCTAGTACATTCTATTACATTTGGCGCCCAATGTGGGGCTCGAAATAAGCTAATTAGGGCTTGAAATACCCCACATACCTGAGAGATGTGTAGTATATTTATTGATATAAATATATATATATATATATATATATCTCATATATATATATATATATATATATATTGATATGAGATGTATAGTTTAAAGAAAGAGAAGCATTTTTGTATGTTTAATTTTTTTTATATAAATGGAAATATTTTGGTCTTATGTTTAGATGTTGATTGATACTGTTATTGTATTTTTTAATGATTAAAGATAAATATACTCATGAAGCAGTTTAATTTCAATTTAAAAATTATATTGATGGTGTTAAATTATAGCATAATAATTTTGTCCATATTTGGAAAGTTTATGTTGTAGAAAATCTATAATTTTGAAGGTTGGATTGGAAATTTGATTGTTGGAGTTTGGTTGGTTCTGTTGCAAGTATTGATGTTGGATGGGTAATTTTTGTCATTGTCTTGAGGATGTGATGCATTCATGTCACTTGTGATTGATTGATCTCATTTACTGCTCCAACACAAATTTTGATGTTTATTATTATTTATCATGAAGCAGTTAACAGTAGTCCTGCCATGATTTTACCTTTAAGACTCCAGAGAGAGTAAGGTATAATTATTTTGATATATGTATAGTATTTGCCTCTAAGTCTCCCAAAGATGAGCAAGGAATTATTTTATAAATAATAGCCCCTAAGACATGGATGTAAGCAGGGCAGTGTAATAGTGTTTTCAGAAAATTATTTAGGGTTGTAGTAGCTTGGATAGAATGAAATGTGATAATCATCTAAGTGTTCATGAAACATTGTATGCTTTGGAAGTAGTGATTGAATTCTTTTATCTATATCAAAGTTGTGAAGTGCTAATCAATCTTTTGGCTGTCAGTATCTGTCAGATCTTTAGAGGAATGGATGAGTATATAACATAAATATATAGCACCAAACTTCGGGGCTCGGTTAATTGATTATTCTTGATGACAAATAATCTATTACCTTGGTTATCAATTAGGGCTTGAAAAACAAACATGTCAATCTTTTATTTTCCATTATAAGTGACTTTTAAACATGAAGTTCAATTAGTGAATATTTTTTGATGATAAACTGCCTTAGTACAATTTTAGTAAAATATTTTGGGCTCAAATGTTAATAACTAGTGAAGTTGATTTTTATTTTATGTATATAAAATGGTATTAAGCTTTAAGGTCCAGAAAATTTATCGGTATCAATTTAATAATTTTATGCTAAACTACCATTATCTTGAATGAGAAGGTTGTCTCACAATATTATTGGATTTTAGTTATTTTTAAGGCATGTGAACATTTTATTGTATTTTAAATACTTCAAGGTTATATTGAATTTGATATGAAATTTCCACATTTTAATATTGTATAAGTATAGAATCCTTATTATCATTAAATATAAATAAATGTTAGCTAGTGATCTCATTTGTTACTCTCTCTCTCTCTCTATATATATATATATATATATATATATATATATATATATATATATATATATATATATATATATATATATATATATATATATATATATATATATATATATATATATATATTAGAGAAATTAGTTGATGTTATAGTGATAGATGAGACTTTTTATAAGCCAAAAAGTTCATGAATTTAAACAACTAAAATTTTTATTATTGGATAGCTATTATGTATCATAAAATTAAAAAGGCTTGTACTTTGCTTAGTTGAGTAATTGCTTGTTGGGATAATGATTGGAGATGGTGAGCCCTTGATCTGTGGTAATTACTACATAGAAATATATCTATATCTTATTTTTTTGTATGAGTATATAATATTACAGTACTAGTAATAATGGATAATAGTAACGAAATGCCAGTTAGTGGTAATTTTGATGTAAGGAATTTAATGGAGAAACCAATAACTTCTGAGCTAGTTTCAGATAATCATCAAAAGGAGATTGAAATGATAATTGATAAATACACAGATAGTAGGTGGAAATCTATAGATCATATACTTGAGTAGAGGGAACAGATGATTAATAAATATATTCATGAGTTCATGAGATTGATTGAAGAAAGGATGTGAAAAGAAACTCAATTTATTAATAAAAATGTTGAAGATGATAAATCATCTGTTGAGATAGTCAAGATGTTAAAATAGTAGATGCTAATTTGAAGAATAAATTAGAGGAGAGTAATAAATCACAAAATATTGAATTTAAAAGTATAGAAACTGAATCTAAGCCCTCAGTTGAGATAATTGATAAGGATATAGCAAATCATAAACTCTCTTTCAAGGTAAATGATAAATCTGTTGAAGTGATTAGTACAGATTTGACAATGAATAAAGAACCCATTAATTTAATTAATAAAGATGTGATAGAAAGTAAGCAAATTGTTGAAATAATAAGTAAAAAAAGTCCATAAGTTATTAATAAAAATATTAACTTGTATAATAGTTTGACAGAAGAAAATAAAGATACTGTCAAGTTAATTAATAAAGATGTGTATGATAATAAATCATTTGTTAATTTGGTAGATGATAGTGTTATGAGATTAGACACAAAAGTTGATGAAAAAATGAAAGTGACTAGTGAAAATATTAATGAAAATGAAGAGTGTGTTAAAATAGTTGATAAATCCTTAGAAATAAAATTAAATTCACAAAAGCAATCAGAAGAAGTAGAATTAAGTTGTGAAAGATTAAATGACACTGTTGAGAATTTAGAAATTGGACAGTTAGGTTTTCAATGGTTAGACATTAGCACTCTAGAGTTAAGAGAAATAAAAATGCATGATAATAAAATGAATGAAGGTGTTCAAACTTTAGAAGTTGAATTAAGTTCACCAGAAAAGATTAAAATTAACTCTCAAAAATTACTAGAAAGAACAGAATGTGATTATCAAAGTCAATATAAAGAACAGTATAATAGTAATTTTGTGTGGTACAAAGAAAGCATATTTTTTATATATTAGAACATAAATATTTGAGTGGTAATTTGTACCATTGTTGCAATAGAAATGACTTATTTTACAAGTATGTCAGTAGGTCAAAGTTCGTAAGATATATCTTATTGAAATTTGAGAGAAATAAAAAGGTAAAGAAATCTAAAAAGAATTTTCTTTGTGAAAATTGTAATAGAAAGATGAAAGTAGGTAAAGACAAAGTGAAATTTAGAAATAAACATATGAGGAAAATTAAAGTGAAATTTAAAAAGATAAGTAAGGAAGAGATTAAGATAAATTATCTTAAAAGAAGTATAGACTTTATAAAAGATATTGGCAAAGCAAAAGTTAAACTTAAAGTTGTAGAAGGAATGATAAATAATATTGATTTTCTTAGAAAGAATATTGACAAAGAAAGAGATGTAAGTAAAGCAAAAGTAAAATTTAGAAGAATGGGTAAAAATATATTTAATCTGAATCTTGGTAGAAGGATGATTGATGAGGAAAAAGAAATTGGCAAAGCCAAAATTAAACTTAAAATAAGAAGTGAGGATGTGATTAATAAAGATTTTCTTCGAGAAAATATAGCTAAGGAAAGAGATTTAAGTAAATCTAAAGTTAAACTGAAAAGAATTAATGTAGAATAGGATAATATTAGTGGTGTAAAACAAAATGATTTTCAAAATTCTTTAATTGTAGAATTTGTATCACATCAATCTGATTTGCAATTTTTAAAGGATTATTTGGAAAAATTGAATGAATACCATTCAAAATTGCCCAGAAAATTGTTTTTAATTGAACATAGAACAAGTGAAATAAATCAAAGACTTGCTCAAGCCGATGATGTTTATCAAGATAGTCAAATGAAAGGTAATATATTATCTGATAAAATAGCAACTGTTATTGATAAAATTAAGAGCTATGTTAGTGCTTATGATCAAGTTAGTATTTATGTAAAGGATATAGAGGCAAAATCTAAGGAGATCATAGCAAATTTTTTTAGAAGCTGATCCCAAAATTATTCTAAAGCAATTGAATTACACCAAAACGTTATATAAAAATCTTGGAAATCAAAGCAAATTTCTTCACTGAATTCAATATAATGGAAATTCTTTTCAAGAAGAATTAAAAAGGCACTTTTGATTATTATTATTTTTTTTAAAGAAAACATGGCCAAATATCTAGATGATCTGAAAGATAAATATAAATAAATGAATATGGTTATTAATAAGAAAAATAATATTCTTTAAACCATGTTAGTTCTTAGAAAGATTACAAATTTGAGAAGTTTTTTGATATCTCATAATTAATTAGTTATTTACAAAGACATTTTTTTTCCGATGGATTAGGGGGTATTGTAAATATTGATAAGTCTATCTATATTTTAAAAATTATCGTTTGTTGTATAAAAAGAAAACCTCTTTGAGTTGATGTTTATATATGAAGTATTATTATTGTTTATGGTTATTAGGTATAGTTATTGTTTGAAGTTATTATTTTATTTATATGTTGATGGTACATCGTTATGAATATTTAATTATAATAAATAAATGAAGACATATAAATTGTTGATTATATAAAAAAAAATTTTATTTGCAGTGATTATTAAAAAAATGCAATATTATTATTTATGTATATTTTTAAAGCTGTCAAATAAATTTTCAATTTAATATTTATATATATATATATATATATATATTTATTTATTTAATGTTAATTGTTTAAAATAAAACATGTGTAACAATGGTTTTCAAAACAGCATTTGCTAGCACATGGAACAACAGCAACAAGAACAAAAAAAAGCCATTATTATTAGGATAGTGATTAAAAAAACAAAAGGATAAAAATTTGTTTTACTTTGTTTCTTTAAAATTATCATTCTTCAGAGTATTGGAATAAGATAGATTTCTATTGTAAATACATAAATCATGACAGGCTAATAGAGATATATCACAGCCAAGAGGCTGCACCATTTTCTTTCATTTATTTCAAGGCAGTTTAAAAAGAAAAACTAAGAAAATTTCAACACATGAATTTCATCGCGTTTGAAGCCAAACTTTGACATAGCTATCTGGAATCTATAATGGTCAATCTAATAATAATTTGGAGGTAACTAGAATTAATATATTGAATTCAACATTTCAATTTATTTATTTATTTTTCAAGGAAAGAAATTTTAGAAGGATAAAAATATACATACATCCAAGAATTGACAATTTTCTCTTACGTGATAGTTTCTTCACTTTAACTAGAATGCATTCTAATATTAAATGGATAAAAAAATAAAACAATGGAATAAGTTGACTTTTGAAGGAAAACTAGACATGTGAACTTTGAAAGGTAGTCAATAATTTTATATGTATAACTGATATATAAATATATTTTTGAGATCTATATTTTTGTTTACTTTTATTTTTCATTATAAAAATATAACGTTTTATAAATATTCAATTCAAGCGTCTTGTTTTCTAACAGCAATAAATATTTAACAGGTGTCAAAATTAACACTTAAGTAATTTAAAATCTTAAAGTATGGCTTATAAGTTTGGGTTGCATATGAGTTGTTATGTATATTTTAATAAGTAAATTTATATTCGCAAATTTTTATTATAAAAATTGTTTCATTATTAATTTATATATTTCCATTTTTTTTTTTAACTTCACATAATAATTTTTATGCAGACCAAAACAATAATTTATATATATTTGCTGTATATAATATTTTTATTTTATTTTGAATATCTGAAAAATATAAATATGGATTTGTGTTTATATTAATGCATACTTGTTAAGCACAAATATGTCTTTATCTATTTAATATATATACTTATTGCAAATATATATGTATATATTTTTTTGTATTTGGGTTTGTATTTAAAACATTGATACTACCTAAAATTAAATCATAATATAGAAATATCATAATATAGAAATAAAGGATGTACTATTTGTTTTATAGATAATGCCTTTGTAATTTATTAGAAACTTATTAATATTTTATTCTTATTTTTCTTTTAATGCCAGAGTCATTATGAAATTAATTGAATTCACAATTTAATAGAGGATAACTTCATATTTCACTAATTGTTTAGTCTTTAGGCCACTTACACATATTATTATTCATTGATATGTTTAGATATACATAAATTTACATAATAGATGTGTATATTGGATTTTATATATATATATATATATATATATATATATATATATATATATATATATATATATATATATATATATATATATATATATATATATATATATATATATATATATATATATATATATATGATTCTCACAGTACAGCTCTTTCCACAAACTTTTTTAACAACTCATCAAACAGTTTACCAGCTGAACTCTATTCCAAAGTCACATAGAAAATCAAATGTCATGCTTGTGCTTGTGCATCTGTTTACTAAATATATTAAGCCAAATTATTAATTTGCATTGTGCAACAAATTTATCTGTAAAATAATGAAAAGGCAAACAATCACATTCAATATTTTTTGAACAATTTCTCCTCAACTGAACATGCATTCATTCTATCCACTATCAATATTTTCAGCATGTAACACAATGATGCTAAACAAAAAAATAATGTAGAGTGGCACATTTTTAATTTCAAATATGCCATTAACAAGAAGAAATCCTAGTTTTCCTTTGTATAAGAAATAGCCAATATATCCTACTAAACACTACAAGCAAATCGTATGTAAATTACTATAAATATATATAATAATACATATTTTGCGGGTTCATCCATGTTAAAAACTTTTAATATTAATATACTGACATTTCGACTTGGTCACACAAGCCGTCGATAGAAAGACGGTTGTAGAGGCGCTACAATCACTGATTTGAATAAAATGTTAAAATTCCACCAATAACAAAAAATGTTAAATTTAGGAATGTTTTTTTTAAAAAATCTTTCAAAATAGGAGGAAGTTTCCATGTATCATCTCGCTTATTGATACAATCTGGCCTTTTAAGTATCTCAATTGCTACTCTAATTTTGCATTGGTAGAGATTATCACATCTGGATATGATCCTGGTACTAGAAAAATCAATTTTATGACCTGATTCTATAGTATGGAGTGAGAGTGCTAATGATGATGAGTGTTGTTTAACTGCATTAGCATGTATCATCTCCCCAAACACTGATGCGACAATTACTCATACCTATATAAGAAGCTTTACAATTTTTACATGATATTTGATAGACACCATGAGATTCAAGATGGATTGAATCCTTAGGCTTGGCTATTATTTTGCTAATCT
The DNA here is from genome assembly GCA_028023455.1 of Epiperipatus broadwayi. NCBI lineage: Eukaryota > Metazoa > Onychophora > Udeonychophora > Euonychophora > Peripatidae > Epiperipatus > Epiperipatus broadwayi. The sequence continues at coordinate 2,402,231 of JAQFVV010012457.1, forward strand.
TTTGATGAGCAGAAAATGCTGTATCTATATTATAGCATTTTAATATACTTCCAATACTGTCTGAAGTTTCTTTTACATAAGGAACAAAAATCCTAATAGCTGATTTATCATCTTTTTGTTTCCTATTTTGTCTGTTTTGGGCTTGAAATAAGGCAATAAAACACTATTAATATGATTTATTTCTTCTTTCAGATGTGTCTCATCTGAAAGGATAATTGCTCTATTTAAAAGAGTTTTGGCTACAGAAACTATCTTTGTTGGGTGATGATGAGAATGGAAAAGCAAATATCTGTCTGTGTGTGTATCCTTTCTGTAAATAGAAAAAGATAAATTATTCGGTGTTCTGGTGACTAGAACATCAAGAAAAGGGAGATTTCCAGCAGACTCTGTCTCCATTGTAAATTTAATATGAGGATTCACATTATTTAAATGTAAGAAAAAATCATCTAATTTATTTTTTCCATGTTGCCATATGACAAAAGTGTCATCTATGTATCTGAGCCAAATGATAGGTTTTAAAGATGATGATTCTACAGCACAAGTTTCTATATATTCCATGAATAAATCAGCTATTACTCCTGAGATAGGTGAGCCCATAGGAGTACCAAAACTTGTGCTGTCCATTGTATACAAAATATGTATTTAAGAGTCAATGTTTAATTAAAGCAATAATATGGTGTGGTAAATTGCAATGTTGTGAGATTATATTTAAAGCTTCATCAATTGGAATGTTTGTAAACAAAGACACGACATCAAAACTGACCAGAATATCATTAGCATTAATTTTTAAACTTTTTAAAACAGAAATAAAATGAAGAGAGTTTTTAATATATGATTTAATAGATGGGATTGTAGGTTTAATGGAATCCGATAAGTATCTGGCTAAAATATGAATTGGAGAACCTATTGCACTTACTATTGGACGAAGGTGGGTATCTGGTTTGTGAATTTTTGGAAGTCCATAAAATTTTGGACAGACACAAGATTTTTCACGAGGGATTATTTTATTTTTTTATCTCTGTTTAAATAGGTGATTTATTAATAATAGCTTTTGTTGTTTTTTCCCAATTACGTAGTATGATCTCTTTTTGATAGTTTATAAGTTTTGTCATTAAGGAGATCTAAAATTTTATTATGGTAAATGTCACGATCCATTACAACTGTGACATTACCTTTATCAGCTGGAAGTACAACAGTTGATTTGTCCGCTTTTATATTATTTAATGCTTGTCTTTCTTTCTTTGAAATATTATTTTTAGGAATCTTAGCTTTTTTAAAAATATTACAAATCTCAGCTCTAGCCAAATCAGCCGATGTAGAATCACTTTTATCGAGAGTTGTTTCAACATTACAAACATTTTTTTCAAAAGGTATCTTGGAAGGTGTTAAAGCAAAATTGATTTTTTCTAAAACCAAAATTTCATCAGTATAGAGGGCATTCCTAGATAAATTATAAACAGTTTTGTGATTGGGAGACGTAATGTTTGGGGATTGTGCTCTACTTAGCATTTGCAATTTTTTCTTTTGCTTTGCTGTTACAATTTCCGAATCTTTAAACGATCTAAAACTTGCAATACGATCAAAACTAGTCCACAGTAAAGAATGTATTTTATTACTAAGGAATAAATATTAAATGTAGCAATACTTTATCAATTTTGTCTAAAATTTTCCGAGTCTCTTTAATAACAGAGTTTAAAATAATATTGCTAGTTTTCCTTAGAATTTTACAAACATTATAATTGTAATTGTGAAATACAATTTTACAGCAAGTGGGTATAACATTGTGAGTTTTGCACGCTAATAAAAAGATAAATTACAAAGTAACTTACATTTCTTAATCCACGTTCTTTCAAATATATGAAACTGTTTAAAAATTTCCTTCCCATAGATGTTAATAATGTTAAAACGAAGATTTGCACGGGATAAATATATAAAGTACATATTTTGCGGGTTCATCCGTGTTAACAAACTTTTAATATTAATATACTGACATTTCGACTTGGTCACACAAGCCATCCACAGAGTTATAAAAGGTAGAAAGAAGGTTGTAGAGGCGCTACAATCACTGATTTTAGTAAAATGTTAAAATTCCACAAATATCAAAAAATGTTAAATTTAGGAATGTTTTTTTAAAAAAAATATTTCCAAATAGGAGGAAGTTTGCATGTATCAACTCGCTTATTGATACAATCTGGCCTTTTAAGTATCTCAATGGCTTCTCTAATTTTGCATTGGTAGAGATTATCACATCTGAATATGATCCTGGTACTAGAAAAATCAATTTTATGACCTGAATCTATAGTATGGAGTGAGAGTGCTGATGGTGATTAGTGTTGCTTAACTGCATTAGCATGCTCATATCTCCTAACACAGATGCGACAATTACTCATAACTATGTAAGAAGCTTTACAATTTTTGCATGAGATTTGATAGACACCATGAGATTCAAGAGGGCTTGAATCCTTAGGCTTGGTTATTATATTGCTAATCTTTTGATGAACAGAAAATGCTGCATTAATATTATAGCGTTTTAATATACGTCCGATACTGTCTGTAGTTCCTTTTATATGTGGAACACAAATCCTAATAGCTGATTTATCATCTTTTTGTTTCCTATTTTGTCTATTTTGGGCTTGAAATAAGTTTTTTTTTTTTATAAATATGTAATTATAACTATTTGCTAATAAAACACTATTAATATGATTTATTTCTTCTTTCAGATGTGTCTCATCTGAAAGGTTAATTGCTCTATTTAAAAGAGTTTTGCTACAGAAACTATCTGAATTGGATGATGATAAGAATGGAAATGTTTCAAGCCCATAATAGACAAAATAGGAAACAAAAAGATGATAAGTCAGCTATTAAGATTTGTGTTCCATATGTAAATGTAACTACAGACAATATCAGATGTATATTAAAAAGCTATAATATAGATACAGCATTTTCTGCTCATCAAAAGATCAGCAATATAATAACCAAGCTTAAGGATTCAATCCCTCTTGAAACTCATGGTGTCTATCAAATCTAATGTAAAAATTGTAAAGCTTCTTACATAGGTATAAGTAATCATCACATCAGTGTTAGGAGAGATGGACATGCTAATGCAGTTAAACAGCACTCATCATCATCAGCACTCTCACTCCATACTATAGATTCAGGTCATAAAACTGATTTTTCTAGTACCAGGATCATATCCAGATGTGATAATCTCTACCAATGCAAAATTAGAGAAGCCATTGAGATACTTAAAAGGCCAGATTGTATCAATAAGCGAGATGATACATGCAAACTTCCTTCTATTTGGAAAGATTTTTTTAATAAACAGTCTTAAATTTAACATTTTTGCTATTGGTGGAATTTTAATTTTTATTCAAACCAGTGATTGTAGTGGCTCTAAAACCATCTTTCTTCCTTTTATAACTATGTGGAAGGCTTTTGTGACCAAGTCGAAATGTCACTATATTAATATTAAAAGTTTTTAACAGGGATGAACCCGCAAATTATGTATTTTATATATTTAAACCGTGCAAATCTTCGTTTAAACATTATTAACCTCTATGGGGAGGAAATTTTTAAACAGCTTCATATATTTGAAAAAACATGGACTAACAAATGTAAGTTACTTTGCAATTTATCTTTTCTGTTAGCATGCAAAAATCACAACGTTATACCAATTTGCTGTAAAATTGTGTTTTATAAGAACAATTATAATGTTAGTAAAATTCTAAGGAAAACCAACAATATTATTTTAAACTCTTTTATTAAAGAAACTCAGAAAAATTTCGACAAAATTCATAAATTATTGCTACATTTATGTTTATTCCTTAGTAATAAAATACATATTTTACTGTGGACTAGTTTTGATCATATTGCACGTTTTAGATAGTTTAAAGATTCGGAATTTGAAACAGCAAAGCAAAAGAAAAAATTGCAAATGCTAGTTAGAACACAATCTCCAAACATTATTTATCCAAATTAAAAAACTGTTTATAATTTATCTAGTAAAGCCCTCTCTACAGGTGAAATTTCAGTTTTAGAAAAAGGTTTCAATTTTGCTTTAACAAATTTCCGGATACCTTTTGAGAAAATTGTTTGTAATGTTGAATCAGCTCTCGATAAAATTGATTCTACATCAGCTGATTTGTCTAGACCTGAGATTTGTAATATTTTAAAAAAAGCTAAGCTTCCTAAAAATAATATTTCAATGAAAGAAAGACAATCATTAAATAATATAAAATTGGAAAAATCAATTGTTGTATTTCTAGCTGATAAAGGCAAAGCCACAGTTGTGATGAATCGTGACATTTACCATAATAAAATTTTAGATCTGGTTAATGATAAAACGTATAAACTATCAAAAAGAGATCATACTACGTATTTGTAAAAAAAAAAAAAAAAACTATTATTAATAAATCACCTATTGAAACAGAGATAAAAAATAAAATAATCCCTTGTGAAAAATCTTGTGTCTGTCCAAAATTTTATGGACTTCCATAAATTCACAAACCAGATACCCCCCATTGTCCAATAGTAAGTGCAATAGATTCTCCAACTCATATTTTAGCTAGATACTTATCGGATTTCATTAAACCTACAATCCCATCTCTTAAATCATATATTAAAAAACCCTCTTCATTTTATTTCTGTTTGAAATAGTTTAAAAATGAATGCTAATGACATTCTGGTCAGTTTTGATGTTGTGTATTTGTTTACAAACATTCCAATTGATGAAGCCTTAAATATAATCTCACAACATTGCAATTTACCAGATCATATTATTGCTGTGATAAAAAACATTGTCTCTTAAATACATATTTTGTATACAATGGACAGCATTACAGACACGTTTTTGGTACTCCTAAGGGCCACCTATCTCAGGAGTAATAGCTGATTTATACATGGAATATATATAAACTTGTGTTTTAGAATCATCATCTTTAAAACCTCTCATTTGGCTCAGATACATAGATGACAATTTTGTCATATGGCAACATGGAAAAAATAAATTGGCTGATTTTTCTTACATTTAAATAATATGCATCCTCATATTAAATTTACAATGGAGACAGAGTCTGATGGAAAACTCCCTTTTCTTGATGTTCTAGTCACCAGAACATCAAATAGTTTATCTTTTTCTATTTACAGAAAGGATACACTATACAGACAGATATTTACATTTACATTCTCATCATCTCCCAACTCAGACAGTTTCTGTAGCCAAAACTATTTTCAATAGAGGAATTAACTTTTCAGATGAGACACACCTGAAATAAGAAATAAATCATATTAATAGTGTTTTATTAGCAAATAGTTATAATTACAAATTTATAAAAAAAAAAGCCTTATTTTAAGCCCAAAATAGACAAAATAGGAAACAAAAAGATGATAAATCAGCTATTAGGATTTGTGTTCCATATGTAAAAGGAACTACAGACAGTATCAGATGTATATTAAAACGCTATAATATAGATACAGCATTTTCTACTCATCAAAAGATCATCAATATAATAATCAAGCATAATGATTCAATCCCACTTGAATCTCATGGGGTCTATCAAATCTCATGTATAAATTGTAAAGCTTCTTGCATAGGCATGAGTAATCATAACATCAATGTTAGGAGAGATGAGCATGCTAATGCAGTTAAACAGCACTCATCATCATCAGCACTCTCACTCCATACTATAGATTCAGGTCATAAAATTGATTTTTCTAGTACCAGGATCATATCCAGATGTGATAATCTTTACCAATGCAAAATTAGAGAAGCCATTGAGATTTCTGGTTTAGAAAATGGAGTATAACTACCATTGCATTGGGTAAATGTCATGTTCCAAGCTAAGAAATCATTCAGGATCAACTGGATTAATTTATACCATAAAAAGGCTAGATAAATTACACTTTCCTCTTTAAAAAGGAAAAAGAAGAAAAAGGGCTGTTATTAAAATTCATGGGATTATTCTATGTGAACATTATTGCCAATGAAAAAAAAAAAACATTTAAAGTTTGATTTATTTTTTATTTGAAATAAACTTCTCTCTACATCATAGGACTGAGGATAAATAAACTATGACTAATCAATGAATAATGAAAATGGACACACTTTTATCTAGGGTATGATTTTTTTTATAAATATGTGTGCATATATATATATATATATATATATAATATTTATTTATAATTATTATTATAAATATGTGTATATATATATATATATATATATATATAATATTTATTTATAATTATTATTCAATCAATCAAAAATACATATATTTTTAATCTTACCATTTTTTTTTTATATAATCCAATAAATTGAGTTGATTTAAATGCCCCGACTTCATTAATTACTTTATTTGGATTACATCAGGTAATTTTGCTGTGTAAATTTGGTGCAAGATTCAAACTCAGCTTGGTAAGTAAACTAGAATATAACATATGGTATGTTTTGCATAATGGCATAATTTATTTTATTCCCATATAAATTTTATATTTATTTCTGCATTCAAATATTATATATTATATTTTATTTTAGTTAATATTACAAGTAATATCATTACCTCAGACTCTATCATTTCTTTGTTTGCCAAATCCCATCAGAAAAATCAAAATAGATCATACATTATCTTTGGTTCAGAAAAACAAGTCTTAAATATTTTTTAAACTTCTATAAAATGAAGAGTACAAATTTCATTGATTGGTTTAATTGAATATGATCTTAGAATTGAAATAAAAGTTAATAATATTCAATTGTTTAAAGATTCAAATAAATAATATTAAAACTCATAGGTGAACAAACATCCTATAAAAATTTAATATATATTTTATATAATGTAATTGGGTATTATAGAGTTAGAAATTGGCTAATGGATTGTTGATAATAAATTCTCATGGAGTACTGTAGTTTAACATATAAATGAAGCAATTATTATGTATCTCTTTATTGAAAGATATGAATTAATTTTTATACTTTATATTTAACGTTTATTAAATTAGATATACATTTGAGTCAAATATTATTTTGTTTCAACATTTTAAATAGTGTCAATATTTAAAAACATTTTGTAAAAAAATGCAATTATAGTTATTAAGAAGCTCATCCGTTGAAATAAAATGCAGTATCATTAAATATTTAAAGTAGATTTAAATTATTACAATAGCAATATATTAATAAAATATATTGGAATATGTTTTAGTTATTGATTGGATTGGATATTCATTAAATTGCTAATCAAATAGATAGCTTAATCATATTATTATTTAAGGCGGTGATATACGATTTCATTGCTCATTGCAGTTTGCTTTGTTTATATATATATATATATATATATATATAAACAAAGCAAACATAGCAATTTGTACCATATATATATATATATATATATATATATATATATATGGTACAAATTGCTATTTTCAATTGTACATCATTTTTTTTAATAAAAGAACATACAGTGAAAGTTTAATTTGTTTTTATGTTATTTAATTAAAATAAATTTGATATTGGAAAGTACATACCGAATAATTAATTCAAATAGTGAAAAGAACTTTCATATTTAAAAGATTACTATAAGAAACACTTTTCTTAGAATAATTAAAGATTGCATAAATTAATAGAGGGTAAAGGTATTCAAAAAAGAAATAATGTAGAAGATTATAAAATAAGAAAACAAAAGGTAAAAAAGAAAATACGTGCAGAACTTCTAAAAAAGTTATGCATGTATAAAAGGAGCTGACATGTTTGTAAAGAGTCTTTTGTCACTTTTTCTTGAGTGTGTTGAGCAGTTTAGGGTGCCTTTTTTAATAAAAAAAAAGTAAAATTTGGCCACTTAGATATGAGATGAACCCACTCTTCTTGAGTAAGTATAACATGATAGTTTTCTGACACTTTCTCTTGGAAAAGTCACTTGAGTTGTCTTCTAGCTCTACCTAAATACTGATTGAAGAGTTGGGTGGAATAAAACAATAAAAAACTAATGCAGACTATATATCAAAATAATAGGCATCTGATGATCAATCACCTGTGTAAATTTCTAACTTATCAATAATTTAATGATCATAAGTTTTATTTAAAGACTTATGAACTGAATTTTAAATGAAATTATTATCTCACAATATAATGAAATGATTATTTCACAACTTTTAATTAAAGATTTATGGACTGAATTTTAAATGAAAGAATTAACCTCTGAAACTGTTACCACATAAACCAAAAAAAAAAAAAGACACAAATTAGATAATACTTCAAGAAAAATATTTGAATCAAATTGTTGAATTAGTTATGCATAATTGATTACAATATTATAGTTTACCTTACCATTAGTGTTAAATGTTTAGCATGCTGTAATAATTATATATTATTCATATAAATTTCATTGTATGTGTATAAAAATAATAGTGTTGTTATATTTGTGTTTATTGTTTTATTAGTTAGAATTAAATTAGTGAATAAATTACTTTTGTCTGGTATATGTATTTTCTTAATTAAGCCATAGGGGAATATCTCCCATGAATTAATGGGAATTTTAATCCCAATCTTATAATTATTACTTTACAAGTGTGATAAATTTGATGCAGAATCAGGGAGACTAATGACTCTGGTGCCATCATTTGCAAATTAAAAGGTAATTCGGTTGGAAATCATAATCTTAACAATTTCTAGGTAGAGCTGACCAGGAAAAATAGTTATGCTTTGAGAAATGAGAGTGAAATATTTTTCTTTTTCATAACTTGATCAACTCATGCAGTTTATTGCATACATAGAACTAGTCAAAAGATTAAAAACACTAAATATATATATATATATATATATATATATATATATATATATATATATATATATATATATATATATATATATATATATATATATATATATATATATATATATATATATATATATATATATTGTACCCTTACTTCTCGATGTATAATATAATTTGAAATACGACTAGCTCAATTAAATTATAATGCTTAATTAAAATTTGCATATCTATCTTTAATTTACTTTTATATTATCATATTCGAATTAACTTTATTATTAATTATCAAAATCAATGTATTTCTATAGTATGTACTAATTAAATAAGTATTTTTAAAAATCATGAGACTGTGAAGTAAAGTTACAAAGTAATAAGTAGATTTACATTGAGTCAATATCTTCCAAACATATTATCTCAATGGCATAAGAATACTATCACCTCCTTATTAACTTACTACTACTTCTATAGCATTCTTATGGCTTTTAAATAAAATAAATTATCTTTAATAATAATAAAATAAATAAAGCTTAACTTTTAATTTTTAAAATATAATTAAATAATCTCAGGTTCTTCTAATTATCTTAAAGTAATGATAACTCATGTAAATAAGTATGATATGGGATTTTACATCAAACCTAAATACACCTAACTTATTTTAATAATAATAATAATACTAATCTTAGAGTATAACCTAATCTTCTCTATTTCTGTTATATCAATAATCATTAAATAAATAATCATATGTATATCTTTTATTTTCATATAGTATCTTAATTTTGGAATAGATCAAAATCTTACAATTTATTAATCTGTGGCAATAAAAAAAATATTGTTCTCTTATATTATGCATGATAATTACTCTATGACCATTGTAATATGATGTAATAATGTTAATCAATTCTCATAAATGATAATCAGGAAAATATTGTATTTATTTCTAAAATAATATTAATAAATTCACATTGTGCAAATATTATGTTTCTTCAAATTATCTGCTGTCAAATGCTGTGGTGCAAAATAATGAACTCGACACACTTTTAAAACAAATTAAACAAATTTATTTACATTAACTTCAACTAAAAATTTATTTACAATATTTACAGTTCAAAATTATGAAAACAAAGAAAATAAAATAAGAAAATAATAATACAAAAATGTTTACACTGTTATTAGCTCATGCTCCTATTAAATAATCTATACATGCTTTTAAAATGCTATACTAATAATATTGAAGTATGTTTTCAAACCTACACTTTAAATACATATCAGTATGCTTCAATTATTACACAGATAAATTTATGTAAATACTGTTTATGTAGCATATGCAAACAATTAAACTTTAATAATTAAATCGCTACATCAATTAAGTATTATTATTATTCATTTCATCATGTATTAGCATGTGTTCACTTTATTATTAGTACTACTTTAATATCATAATATAGAAATCAATGAATTTTTGTAATGTAATAACAAATAATTGATTACAATTTTATATTTCACTTAATGCAATTTATGCTACATGTTTTACCAAATATGCATTACATATATGTACTATTAAAATAATAATTAAATTATTCATCAATTTCAAATTCATAAAGCATTATATTAGATAAATTCTATGATTCTTTTCTATGTGAAATTATTACTTTACTTTATGTGTTATTCTACTCCTTCTTAATAAACTTTTATCTACAAAACATCCTCTAAAACTTATCTAAAATTCCGGGAAAACAATCATCAATTTAAATAAATACTAATTATCCATACTATTGATACTTCATCATTTATATTCAGGAAATCTCCAACTCAAATATAAACTTCTACATAAAACTTAGCTTAAATTATCCAATAAAATAAAAATAAAAATATAGACTTTTAACTCTCTTCCTAATTTGCAATATAAAATAATTACTTATAAACAATAAATATAATTCTAATACTATAACATAAAAACAATATCAAAATTTATTAACGAAAGAATCATATAATTATTTCTAAGCTTTTTATGTAATGTTGCATCGTATTTATTTCATAAATTCAAATTATGCATATTTAAATAAAACTGTCACTGCCAATATAATGTGTGTGTATTTTTAAAATAATCATACATTCATTCAAAATAACATATCATTCGGTTGATCTAAAGAAAACATATTAAATACATTAAAATTATTATTATTATACAATTTTTACCATCAATAATGATTTAATGTACAGTCCATCTTCCAATATTCTTCGGAATTACAGCTTCATAAAATAATTCACATTTACACATACGATCATTCTTTAACATATTACGTTTTATATTAATTATAAAATAAACTTATGCAATTAATTATTATATTATTTTTAGTTACTATTTTAAGAAATGTACCTATCTTATTTTTTAATAGATTAATAATATTTAAATTTTATATTAAATAAATAAACAGAATTTATATTACATAAATCCAGCGATGTTTTCTTTTAACCATAATAGTTCTTAAAAATCCTAGGTACACATTTACTAGAACACCATTTCCTGTTTCCGGTCCACCACGTGTTTTTTTAAAAGTTTATGAAAAACGAAAATGTTCTTTTTTTAAAAATAAGTTCCCCACAAGAAAATAAAATAAATTAAAATAGTTTATAGGATCCTGATTTAGTTATTTTTAAAATATTATTCAAAAGTTATTATTTTAGCTTAGTCTTTAGTTTTATGAAAAACTATCATTTAATTATTTTAAATTAACTGGGACGTCCACTTATTACTTGCGCATTTTTTAACAAAAACATCCAGGTAAGAGTAAACTTCTTTATTTATAAAACGGCCAGCGTTTAAATTATTTCAATATAATAATCCCATTATATTAAGATTTTTAGCTAATTATATTTCAATTGACTTGCTTTTAAAATTATCAACATTCAGTCTTTTAAACATAAAGACTTAACAAGGCAAGTATTTATAAAACTACTTTCATTTTTAATATCTTTACTTAAGATATATTTTTAAATTTATAGCTTGCAAAAATACTTTCTTTACACAAAAGTATTTATTCTTTAAAATATCTATTTTCTAATAGGCAATAGTAATTAGCTTTTAAAATTATATACTATCCAAAATACTACTTTTCTCCATCTTGTAACTTTCCGAACTAATCCAGCGTTTGTCATACTTCTAGTATAAAGTTTCCGATATATTTTCACTATATATGATGTTCCCATGACCATTTGCATGTAAATTGAGCTTCAATTTAGAGACGATTGATAGGGAAAATTAAATTAATACTGCATGTCTATCATTTAAAACTTTTATAAATTATTTATAATGACACTCTTGTAATTTTTAAAAATGATTTTAGAGCGTCTATAAATTTACTTAGCTATTTTTTTAATAGCACAATTAACTTGAAAATTCAATCACAGAGTCCTCTCCTAACAATTGAACTGAGCTTTTATACCGGAAGAAACTTCCCATTTGATTGGTAGATTAAACAATCAACTTTGCTGGCTTATTTACATATTTACCAACAACACAAAATTAAAAATAAATAATGACTTATTTAATATTTAATATTTATTACATTATTACATTTTTAAAATAATTCTTATCGTTTATTTAAATCCATTAAACACTTTTAAAAAATATATTATTTCACTTGATTTTAATTTTAACTTTTATAAGATTATTTTTAAATAAACTAAATATTTTTTATACGTCATATTTTTAAAACAATATTTTAAAATCAGATTTAATATTCTACATTGATTTATCTTTATTTTATCTCGTGATAACTCACGTATTATTTATAAATTTATAACATGATTTTTTAAAATAGTTTTGCAACTTTATTAGATAACTTCCAAGCATGTTTGTGTATAACATCTGTTCTTTATAACACAAGAAACGCTTATCATCGTCTATAAATAAACTAACAATTGCATTTTTTAAAATAAATATTTTTTAAATAAATAAGATATTATAATAGATTTTAAAATAATTATTCGATATTATTAAAATCAAATATCAATCTTCTATTTAAGTACTTATAATAATTAAAATATTTATATTCTCTTATAATATTATTTTATCAACAATAAACATATGCATTTAATTTTAACTTGTCTTTTAAACACTTTTAGCTTTAAATACCTATTTATTAAATATATTCATGCAGTATTGATTATGGCCATTTTTCCCAACTATATATTATAATCATCATCATTTTAAAATGTCTCTCTCAATATCAGCACAATTTCACATATCAAATACTCATAGATTGCTTTAATTAAATCTTTTGAAATATTACCATAAGCAAAATCAACATCACATATTCAAATATATCTTAAATTTAAAATTTTTAATAGATTAGCACAAAATTAAATGGTGACCCATACAAAAGGGCACAATATATATATATATATATATATATATATATATATATATATATATATATATATATATATATATATATATATATATATATATATATATATATATATATATATATATATATATATATATATATATATATATATATATATATTGAGAATTTTAGCTGGATTATAAGTTAATTTAAGTCCTTTTCATTAGCATAATTATAATGCTACTTTAAGAACTGTGTTGTGTTAATTTGGCAGATAAAAGCTATTTGCTTTAGGGGCAATTATTTGGTTATATGTATACCTATTGTTCTTTTGTGTGTGCATTGCAAGTGTGTTCTTATAAAATACACATTCATGCATTTACATTTTGCTGCACCTTATAAATGGGTGCATGGTGACAGACAACCCCACTCTTTAGATCATTTATGGTTATCTTTATAAGAACTGAAACACAATGGTCCAGATCATGTTTAAAAAGCCTACCCAAGTTTTAGAACTTATCTTTTCTTATAAAAATAGCAGTAAACCATCCAATCTCAGAGCATCCAAGCTTTTGATATTTGAAGTATTTGAATAATCATGCATTTGAACTGCTAACTTATTCTTTAATATTTTTATAGCACCATGGTATATATATATATATATATATATATATATATATATATATATATATATATATATATATATATATATATATATATATATATATATATATATATATATATATATATATATATATATATATATATATATATATATATATATATATATATATATAGTAACTGAATGAAAAAGAGAGTGGGTGAGATGAAATGGGAGGAGACAGAGAGAGATAGGAAAGAGAGGAAAAAGAAGATTAAAAAATAAAAACCTTTGACTTATATATAAGGAAGGATGATGAGAAGGAGAGTGAGAAATATAAAAAAAAATAGAGAGAGAGAATTGTAACTAATGTGAAATGGAAAGAGGGGAGGAAAGAAGAGATAGAGAAATAAGAATGGAGTAAAGGAAAAAAAGATGAGGATATAAAATGAGATCATGAGAAAAATAGAAAATAGAGAGAAAGAAAGCAATGAGAAAGAAAGAGAAGACATAATGAAGTGGATGAAATAAGAAAGAGAGTGAGAAAGAAAGAAGAAATATAATGATAAAGAAAGTTAGGTGAGATGGGAAAAAAGAGAGAGCAGAAGTAGAAAGAGAAAGAACAAAAACTATCAATATCATCTGAGATTCTTCAGAAAGAATGATAGACAGAAAAATATAGAGACAATGAAAGAAAAAGGGTGGGAGAACAGACATATGAAAGAGGAAAAGAAAGAGAAACAGGGGGAAGAGATAAAAGGAGGAAATATTATTTATTTCACAGACTCTTAATGACTAAAGTTTCTGGGGTTACAATAAATTTTGAAGATTGATACTACAGAAATATCAATCATATAGAAGCAAAATCTAATTATAATGCAAATTATTATCATAACATGATAAATAATTTAAAATAAATGATATTGAGTACATTTTCACTGTTTTTAAATAGTTATTAGAAACAACATCATACCGGATCATACTCTCTGAATAAAACATTTTTTATTTAAGGAATGTTTCACTAATTTATTTACTTATCTCTTATTTCAACATAAATATTATCCTTGTTATCCTATATAACAAAACTTGTCACAATTCAATTAAAGTAATCTACTTTAAGATGAATTTATTCATTTCAGAATGACAATGTTTAATACTATTCTATACCTAAACAGAATTTGATATTTCACTAAAAGATTCACAAGAGTAAAAAATCTCAGGGGACTTAATGTAACTCTTGTGAAATGTGCTAAGATATGACATTGCCTAATAAGTGACTGAATGGATAAATAAATGAGTGAGTGATATCATGGGCAAGTGTGGGAGGCAAGCACTACACTTGTAGTAACTGCCTCCTACTATAAGATAATCATATTTTATTAAATCACAGAAATGATATTTATTAAAATATTTAATTATTTAATCAAAACATTCCAAATATAAACTAAGTATAGCCTTTTAGCTAGGACATCACTTGAGATGGAACATACATAAGGGTGATTTTTATGTCCCTCCATCTTCTCACAGACAACCTGCATATGAAATTAAATGGAAATGCACCTTAACTAAATATAACAACATAGTGTGCAGTCTGAAATATCTAGAATAATCTTTCAAAATATCTAGTAATCTTTATTTCATCCTACATTATATTCTATCTTAGAAGATGACATAGATTCAAACAATTCTTAAAATAAAATATCATAGTAAGTTTCTGTAAATACATGATTATCTTTTAATGTGACTTAATCCAGGAATCACAATTATATGCATGGCTTTAGTGTATTTCTATAAGTGTGAAAATATTTTGTATACATTTGATTTAATATAAATAATAAATATTATTGTGAAACCTATATATATATATATATATATATATATATATATATATATATATATATATATATATATATATATATATATATATATATATATATATATATATATATATATATATATATATATATATATATGCATAAACACTTGGAGTCAGTCTTTAGATATAGTTTCTAGCTCTATCTTTCACTGATGATAGCAAATTAGCTTGAAATCAGCTGATCTGAGGGTGGAAAAATGAAAGAGATAGTGAATCCTGACACTTTTGTCATTTATGTAAACAAACATACATTTGGTCGGAGTTTTTGGTAAAATACCATCCATTGATCATAAATACAAGCAACAGCAAGTTAACGTGATTATAACTTGTTTTGTTTTTGATATATATATATATATATATATATAAATCAATATATATATATATATATATATAAATCAATATATATATATATATATATCAAAATACAATACAATTTATATAAATTATATTCTTTTAGAAGTACTTTCGACTATACACTTTGTAGTCTTTATCAACTATATAACGTTGAATAATCAAAACGAGACAACCCTTAACAATACCCATAGTTCAATTCAGATTTTCCACAATTCTGTTATCTTAACATTTGATGACTGGCGATTCATTAACATTTGATGATTTCTTGAAATCAACATAGCCTCTTTTATTTTATGCTTATTATGACAACGTTTAATTTGAATAATTTTCATATTTTTATAATCAAATTTAAATCCATATTGACAAGATTTATTATGGTCAAATATAACAGATGAAGGTTTATTTACATCTGTTCCATATTGATTCTCTTTTTGAATTTTATTATATAAAAGCATATGTTCTTTTATTCTCTGCTCAAATGTAAACTTAGATTGAGCAATGTATTGTATGCTGCATCCACATATCAATCTATATATAATAGAATTTTGATTAAACTTTGAATTTTGAATTTTAGAATTATTAAGCAATCTATTTATGTTATTTGTAGAGAAAAAAGCAATATGACCCAAACCATTATAATTTTTCCTAATAAACTTGACCTGCTCATCTGATATAAATGGCATTGAAATCCATTTCATTTTGATATTTTTATTTTTAATTTTATTATAGTGTTGATTTCTTTTAAATCCTTTAATAATATTAGCAATAGCATTTTTATAATAGGCAATTTTTAACAAGTCATTAACAAATAAGTGATAAAATTAAAAAATGTACATTTATTTGTTAATGACTTGTTAAAAATTGGCTATTATAAAAATGCTATTGCTAATATTATTAAAGGATTTAAAAGAAATCAACACTATAATAAAATTAAAAATAAAAATATCAAAATGAAATGGATTTCAATGCCATTTATATCAGATGAGCAGGTCAAGTTTATTAGGAAAATTTATAATGGTTTGTGTCATATTGCTTTTTTCTCTACAAATAACATAAATAGATTGCTTAATAATTCTAAAATTCAAAATTCAAAGTTTAATCAAAATTCTATTATATATAGAATGATATGTGGATGCGGCGTACAGTACATCGGTGAATCTAAGTGTACATTTGAGAAGAGAATAAAAGAACATATGATTTTATATAATAGAATTCAAAAAGAGAATCAATATGGAACAGATGTAAATAAACCTTCATCATCTGTTATATTTGACCATAATAAATCTTGTCAATATGGATTTAAATTTGATTATAAAAATATGAAAATTATTCAAATTGAACATTGTCATAATAAACGTAAAATAAAAGAGGCTATGTTGATTTCAAGAAATCGTCAAATGTTAATGAATCGCCAGTCATCAAATGTTAAGATAACAGAATTGTGGGAAATCTGAATTGAACTATGGGTATTGTTAAGGGTTGTCCTGTTTTGATTATTCAACGTTATATAGTTGATAAAGACTACAAAGTGTATAGTCGAAAGTACTTCTAAAAGAATATAATTTATATAAATTGTACTGTATTTTGATATATATATATATATTGATTTTTATATTACATATATTGTGAAACGAATACAGATATCAAACTTTATTAAATACTGTTAGTCAATATATATATATATATATATATATATATATTGACTAACAGTATTTGAATAACTCCTTTGTTCTTAATTGAATGTACATGGAATATATCATTAACCTATTTAATAATTTATTAAAAATAGATAGTGAACAACTTGCTAATTTATTTATACACCTACATTCAAATAATTAATCTCTAAAAAAACTTTTGAGCATCAAAAATTTATATGCTTCATATTGAATTAATAAAATAAAATGTAATTTCACTTTATTTCTTTTTTACAATAACATTATAAAATTAGTAACCAGGGTTATTAAGCTAATCTGCAAGTACTTGATATAATAAGCCAACCACCCTAAACAATGGTTGGCATATCCAGAATATATCTCAAATTATAAATAATTATTTTCCTATTGTTTATAATTATAAACTAATAAATGATTAAATAAGTAAAGTGTATGGAGCACTCATCAGAAATCATTTGCACACATAAACATAAGAAATTACTGTCCACATAATATAAATAACACTAAAATGTACAATTTAAAAGAATTACACATCTATTGGTGAAAACTCTGGATGAATACATTGATTACATAGCATGTGTGGATTACATTTACTGGCCATATGCTCACAATTTATATATTTAAAAGTATTAATTGTTGTTAGATGATTTGTGAATGATAATTGTATCATAACAGCAACAACACAGACATTGTTATACCTTTAAGAAGTAAAATAAGTAAGTGCAATCTAAAGTAAGTAAATCTTTCAAACTACCTTCTCTTGTTATTACATATCAAAAACACAAACAATCGCATCTACTGTGGTGGAATAGTAGCTTTAAACACATCATGAGAGTGATTGGCCTATGATATGTTCTGCAGTGCTGTAGAACATAGCAAATTATGATGGCTTCTGAAATACCTAATTCTGAGGTGGAAAAGAGGTTGCCTGGATTTTGTCACAGCATGTCAGAAGAACTTGGATAGACACATCAAAAATAGGTATCTAACAAATATGTGAACATAATCACAAAAAATAAGCACTATCACCACATGGAACAGAATTATAATGATGGAGACTTATCCACACCATTAGCACAAGGATAAATATAATAGGGTCTTATTTTGTAAGGCCAAACAATACTATACCAGCAATAACAAGACACAGACATCACTACAACTATCTAAAATCATATTCAAGACATTTTTAATCACACTAAACAATTATAAATGTCTGAAGAAACATATGCAATTTTAAGTAATTGACTATGAAAAAAAATAATTCAGAAAATTAATAGCATATGAAAATATTAGGCATGAGTAACGATGCACAATGGAATATTGAATATCAAAATTATTGTATCTAGTGGACACTAATGATAATATGAATAAAATATGATCATTGTTATTCTCAATTGTTAAAAAATACAAGGAGTTATAATTACTATAGCACTTATGCAAAATATAATGAAAAAACTTCTGATAATTGTTTTAGCATATCACTGAATGGAATACCATATTTTTGAAGTAACTATTAGTGAGAGATGAAAATCTCCACTGACTCAGAATCAATAAAATATAAATTAGCTTATGAAACACCAACCAATGTATAATAAAATATTACATGAGAATCTGTAGCATAATTGCACAGTCTATTAAACCCATTAAAATTAATCTTCTATAAAATAATCACCTGACACACACATAATACTAAACAGTATTAATTTAAATGTAACAAATTTCTAAAAAAAATATTACAAACAAAATTCCTCTTTTTTACCATATAAAAAAAAAACGCCACTTCATAAATGAGCTTTCTTCACAATGGCTGTTTGTTAAGCTTGTATAATATTAATTGGGTGAGTGAATGTTCTGTGAACATTTTAGCCAAAACAATCATTTCAAAAACATATAAACAGTTCTTAGATCTTATATAGCTTTTTATTCTAAATGCATTTTTTTTTAAATATGGACAACATATAAACAAATATAAAACAATAATGAACCAGAAACTATGAAAATGACATATAAAATAACTTATTCAGCTGATAAACATTTTTGGAATCCAACTATTTTACTTAAATAATTATATAGCTTCATTTTTATTTTTTTTTCCGTTTTCTTAAACATATATTTGAAGCATTTTCAAATTTACCTGCATACAATAATGGGACATTTCCAAGTTATTATTCAATATATTTTGTAATAAAATTCATAAATATTTTTTTAGTAGAATATTATTCAGCATATCAAACAACTTTAAAATAACTTCTACCAACTTTATAGCATAGAATTAAACATTAATATTTTTATATTTTCTTTTACTCACAAACTGTATTTCTTCAAAATTATAAATTACGAGTTTCAGAATATCAAATGTTTTGAGACTATTGTGATTCCTCAAAAATATTATTCCTTTTTATATGTGAAGAAATTTCTAAAGTCAATTAAATGATATATGCATATTTTTTATTTATTCTTTAAGCAGTTCCATAAATATCCAATAATCTTACTTAAGAAGCATGCAGATTTTTACAATGAATAATTCTTGGTTAATAAACAAGTGCATTTCTATAATGTATTTTAAACTTTAAATATACAGCTTGAATAGTCTTTGCATTTTAATTTTCTGTTTTTAAAATTAATCACATTTACAAGATAATTAAGCCAAATAAGAGCCTGAAAATTGTTCTAGATAATTTTAGTTATGAAATTCATAAATAAATAAAACAACTGTTTAGTGTTAAAACTTATTTCATAGTTAATTTTATTGAAATAGTTAGTAATAAAGATAAAAATTCCCTCAAAGCATTTTTTATAATAATTGAGAAAGCTTAATTGTAATTCAGTTACCAAAAAGTAAGCTACCTGTTTTTTGTAGCCAAATCACATCGCAAACATGAAGATGATTACTTTTAACTTATACCACTTTTGAAATAAAATAATAATAATAATAATAATAATAATAATAATAATAATAATAATAATAATAATAATAATAATAATAATAATAATAATAATAATAATAATAATAATAATAATAATAATAATAATAATAATAATAATAAAAATAAAAAAAATAAAAACTATTACTTTAACATGTGCCAAGGATTCAAACCAGAAGAATCAGAATAGAAGGAATGAAAAAAAAAAAAAATACACAACCATCTTTTTTTATAGTTTTTTTTTTTTAAATTTCCTCCTTTTCTTTTTTTAAAAAATAACTGTAAGTTAAATTAATTAATGAATAACTTCATTTTAATCTACATATTTCAAAATGAAAAGTGATTTAACGAACTTACTTTAGAAAAAGGTTAACAATTTTTTTCTATATAAAAATGATATTATATATAAAATACTGAAATATAATTAAACATATCTCATTCTTCAATTGAATTACCGTTCCATTCACGCATGCAAGCACACACATACATGACTTAAAGGAAATGATGTTCTAAACTTTAACATAATTTCGTAACTAACTTTTTAAATATCTAATTATAACTTAAAGTAATTGTCAAATAAAAATATTTAAACATATTTAATGTTAAAATTATTTTCCAGACTTTAAAGCTGACCTATAATAAACTAATATTTTTACTTTCATTCTAATATTTAAAAAAAAAATAAAAAGCTAACTTTAAATTAATTTTAACATCCCCTAATCTTTTTTGTAATATAAGTTTAATTATAATACTATTAATAATATTATCTCTTGGCACATACAATAACAGAATACTATTTTTTTAATAATATTAACATTCATTCCAAGAAATATAATTTATTATACCTGTAATGATTACAAAGGTACGTCTACATTGCACATAAGCTATATTAAAATGTAATATATAACAAAATTATTTATTAACTATTAAAAATTTTATTTATTAGTTAACTATTTTTTTTTATCAAGTAACTAAATTAAAATTAATAAACTAAGATAAGCATGAGGAACAAGTACAAATCTAAAAGTAGCCAGTTCTTTTCTTTCTTATTAATTGATTATTCAGTATTAGACTGAAACTGAAATCTTAGCTACCAGGTTGAATCTGTATTATCTTCAGCTTACTTATTTGCTTACACTATTAACATATGTAATATACATCTTAGAGCTGTATGTATTCATCATCTATGCTAGGTTATTATCTTATAACATTAGCAAACCATGAGCAATAAGATGGATATATTACGTGATTATAAGCATGAATTATTAGCCACACATCCATTTATTTTAATATGTTCAGATGAGACAGCGGTACTGATAATAGACTCACCTTATGGAAATGTCTGCATGTACTGAACATACATACTTAAATGCTATATAATGTGTGCGACTTTGTTACTTTACTTTAGGTTATTTTGTTATTGGTTTAATAAATATATTTACAATACAAAATTTGTTTCATATATTTCTAACTCGTAGTTCTATTTCAATCCAAACCACAATATATGGTTCCAATTTTTTAATAAATTATATGCTTATAAATTGTTTTAGTTACTATAATTAATGTGTTAAGTAGTCTGTTCCATTCATTGAGTTAAATTATTAGTTAGCCTTTGAGTCTCATGTTTCTCCTTGCTTTAAGTCAGCTCACAGGTTCAATTGAGACTGAGTGTGACCTCACAAATATCACTCATAGGATGTTAAATTACAAAGTGATAGCAAATGAATTGAAGTTTGGACAGATTAGAGGTCTCACCACCTCACTCTCATCAGTTTCAGTGTACTTTTCCCATATACTGGATTTTGTTGCATTAGTGTACAAATCTGACCATTATAATATATATTATAGTGCACACTATAGGTGAAAAATATAATTTATAAATCTATTAAATAAAATATGCATACATATTTTCCTAATTCTTATTTTATAATAAGCACTTACACACTGCTTTCTTTGAGATTATGAAGGGGGGAAGGTGAAACAGAGATCTAAATCTTTAATTTATTCAATAATTTAAGCCAGTACATTTAATATTCACAAAAGCCAAAATATACGTTATATGGTTAAGACTAGTTAAGAAATATATAAATTTAGTTACAGCTAGAATATTTAAATAGAATATAACATTTTATCAACAAAATTAACTGATGGCTTTGGGATTGAGAACAAAAAAGTGTAAACATATTTTAAATATTTAACTTTTAATTCCCTACATTCTTCAAGGTGATACATAAAACAAAAATGAAAGAAAAACTAAAAATTTGTTCAATAATTTAAGCCAGCACATTTAACATTTAGACAAAATAAAATATAGGTCCTATAAGGTTAAGCTGAATTAAAAAATATATATGGAATTAGTTACAGTTAAAATATTTTATTATAATATGACATTTTACCACCAATATTAAGTGATGGCTTCAGGAATTCTTTACATATTCTGATAGATGGATTGGTGAACTTCAAACTCATGTTAATATGGTAGGATGTGGTTGGAGCTTTTATATTTTGATAGAACTATGGGATGCCAATTCATCAATAACCTGAAGAAGCCAATGTCTGACTGACTACTCACACATTCTGGCAGGTACAACCATTATAGATTATTACTGGTGATATCAATAAGCAGGATTGGGACGATTCTGTATAATAATAACTTTTAATAAAATAATGCAAATTTCTTAAAATAAATTTCATTACAGTTCTGCTTGTCCCAAGATCAAAATTATTAAGCTGAACCCCAAATAATGCCGCTTCCATACTTATATGTTTTATTTTGTGCCTGGGTCTACTTTCTGCCTTAATAAATTTAGGTTTAATTTTGATTTTTAATTTTTTTATTTCTTCATATTATCTGCCACCTCTTTGGTTTCCTGTGTCTTATTTTACACTATACTACTGAACAATGTTTACACAATGTGCATGGTGTTAACTGTAACCATTTCTAAAACAGGCAAAAACTATCCAGATGTATTTCCACTCGGTGTAAGCCAGAGTAATAAATGGATGCCAGAAGGCTTGTACATAAATTACCCATCTAGTGCCTACTCATCCAATATCCCCAGTTTTCTGCCATGTGGCCACCGTCAGCGAGTAGACTTGGATTTGAGAGAACTGCACCTAGATATTAGGATCTAATGCAACCCTGCAGAAGCCACCTTTTATCTCTATTAAACTACAAAACTATGAGTCTTGAACTTAAAACATTATAATATTTTCAATCCATACTCATTAGCTTATATAATCATATAAGTCTGAACTACAATGATTACTCTGTCATGCACTGAGTGGTAATGCATATGAAGAGTTTTGACTGTTTAAATAACAGTTATGAGCATGCATAAAAATGGTGATCATGTGATCTTTATTTGCTTGTAACCTTTTCTATTGATAGTAGATACAGATAGGAAAATACAGAAAATTACTATTTCTTACTTAATGGATTCAACCCCTCTCCCATTGTTTTACACATTTTAATATTTTTTATTGATTTTTTTTTTTACACTTTGCTCTGAATTCTTTAACTGTTTGAGCATAAACGGCCATATTTAATTTCTAAAAAACTGTCCTGAGACAGAATTTTTGCAATAATTTAAATTTTCATTAAGCTAGAGCAAAAAAAAATTACATTAATAGAAACTAGAAAAAATAAGGAAAACAATAAGTCTAAGACAAGTAATGATAACCATGTAAAAAATAAGGTAAACAAAAATGTCAACATTCGAAATATTTATTACGTTGTTGTTGGTTCATAATTTCTAATTTATCATGAACTAACTTTAAATTACACCTTCAGTTATAATTGATTTTTATATTCCTCACAAAATTATATTTCAAACCATGTATAATATCTCTTACTTGAGATAATTCATAGCTTCAGAATCTTCAAAAAATGTCACATATGAATTCTTCATTTTTTATCGTGTACCCCAAAAGTTCCAAATGTCAAAGACACCTATAAGAAAATGATTCTTAATAATAAAAGATACAAAACAAATCATTTGCAGAGGATATATATATATACAATTGTCATCATAGCAATTGGCTTTGTGTCTATTTAAAACTAGAAATTGTAGATTTCTGATTGTATTACTGTTAAAATGAGTTTCGTCTCTTCATTTTATATTTTTTGTTTACATCAGTGACATTTATATTCTTTATGCTCACATTCTTTATATACACCAGTAACGTTATTTTGTTACATTTATTGTATCACATAGTAATGAATTTATTTGCATATAGACCATTTTGTAGCTATAGACTTGAAAATAATAAGATAAAATTATAACAGCATAACGAGAGTGACTCCAAAGCATGAGTATCAGGGCACAAACAAGAATCAGAATTTGATTATTTACCTGCATATGTAATCTTTCTATACACTTGATTATTAGTTTTGTACCTCATTACTTGTAAACACAAACACATAATATAAACATAATAATAAATAAATTGTTAAACATTTTAAGAATCATTATTTTTATAAAGAAAATTTATTTTTTTATAAAACAAGTGGATTAGAATTTTAGAAAATTATGGTAGATATGAATTCTATATAAGCATAAATAAATATATAATTTATATCAACACACAACAACTACAAACTAAAATTATTAAAAATTATAATTTAAAAAAAAAAAAAATTATACTTACAAATCTGATATTGTGCTTTAAGTTTAAGATCCATTGTAGGCCTTGTTAAAGAATAACTTTACTTTTACTCAGGTAAATGTAGATTTAAAGGTGGGTACATCTTTTCTGTCTTTATCACTTCAAGAAAATTAAAGAATTGATCAAAAAACAAAAATATTAAATGTGCTGCTTGATTAAAAATGCTGCAAAAAATCCAAATTTCAGCAGATTTTTTTTTGTAGTAGACATCATCGGAAAGCTACTTCAAAGATCTATCAAATAGTCATATTTGCTTTGCCATCATGCTTATATTTATAATGTTAGTAAACAAAGAAAACAAGATGTTGATGGATTAAATAAGACATGTAGGTTACCAGCCTAATGGGAAAAAACAGTAAATGAAATTATTTTAACCAAATACTTTCAACAAGTATTCCCTTTGACTAAATATATAGCATGATCAAAAAAATCCACTCTTAACCTTTTGAATATCAAAATTTACACACACACACACATCCTCATATTAGAATTGTGAAAAGATATATCTAAATAAACCCTATATACAATGAGAGATAGATGGAACTCAATTAAACATGTAGCAAGTATATTTAAGATAGTATTATGCTGCTTCAAATATATATATATATATATATATATATATATATATATATATATATATATATATATATATATATATATATATATATATATATATATATATATATAGTAACAGTGGCTGGATTCAAATACGGGTACTCAAGGAAGTAAAAGGCAATAATGACTACCAAAGAGTGTTTATTGTGGGGTATTGGACTAAATTAATAGAAGTGAGAAAATTTATAGATATACATTCAAAACCTGTTACAAAAGAGTGTAAGTAAAATACATTAACCTTTTAAAGGCATGAATATATATATATATATATATATATATATATATATATATATATATATATATATATATATATATATATATATATATATATATATATATATATATATATATATATATATATATATATATATATATATATATATATATATTGTACCCTCACTTCTCGATATATGATATAATCTAAAATAAGACTAGCTCAATTAAATCATTATGCTCAGCTAAAATATGTACAACTATCTTTAATATATTTTTATAATATTATAAACTTATCAGATTAAGATAGTTCAATATAATGTACTAATTAAATAAATATTTAATTAAAATCATGAGACTGTGAAGTGAAGTTACAATTGGTAATTGAATTTACATTGAGTCAATGTCTTTCCAAGACACTGTCTCAATGGCATAAGAATACTATTACTTCTAATTATCTCATTACTAACTCTACAGCACTCTTACGACTTTTATAAATGAACTATCTTTAATAATAATAGATAAATAAATCTCAATCTTTTGTTAAGGAAATATAATTAAACGATCTCAGGTTCTTCTAATTATCTTAAAGTAATAATAATTCATGTAGATAGGAATGATAAGGGATTTAATATCAAACCTAAATACACCTAACTTATTCTAATAACAATAACCAACAATAAAAATCTTTAGTGTATAGCTTAATCTTATCTATTTGATTATACCATTAATCATTAAGAAAATAAGTAAATCATATACATGTCTTTCATTTCCATATAGTATCTTAATTTTAAAATATACTAAAATCTTATAATTTAACAATTTGTGGCAATAAATACTCTTATACTCTTATATTGTGCATTATAATTACTTTATGACCATCATAATATTATATGTTAATGCCAATCAATTTCTATAAGTTATATTATGAAAATATTGTGTTTCTTTCTCAAAATAATAAAATAATAAATTCATATTGTGCAAATATTATGTTTATTCAAATTATCTGTTGTCAAATGCTGTGGTGTAAAATAATGAATTCGACACACTTTTAAAACAACTTAACAAATTTATTTACATCAACTTTAACATATAACTTATTTACACTATTTACATTTACAAATGGAACTAAAGAAAATAAAACAAAATAAGAAAAAATAATAATACAAAATTTTTACACTGTTACTATTTCCATAATCATAAATATATAATTTACACATTTCAGAAATGTTCTATTAATAACATTCAATTAAGTTTATGACTTTAATTTTAACAAACATCATTTGTTATCAATTAATATAAGAAAAGGTTTATGTGAAATATCATTCATGTAGCATATATGCAAATAAACAGACTTTAATAATTAAAATGCTACTTCACTGAAGTCTTACTGCTATTTAGATTATAATGTACTAGTATGTATTACATTTACTATTAATATTACTCAAAGATCAATTAATGTATAAACTGATATAACTTTGTAATAAAATAACTATTATTGATTATAATTATTTATGTCCTTCCAATATAATGTCATACTACATGTCTTATCAAAATATGCAATACGTATATGTTCTTTTAAAATAATTTTTTAAATTATTCAACAATTTCAAATTTTATAACGTATTATATTAAATAAAATTCTATGATTCTTTTTATGTTTAAACTATTACTCTTCTTTACTTGTTATTCTTATTCCTTCTAAAAAAACTTCTATCTACAAAAGTCATTTTAACCTTATTTAACTTCAGATAAATAGATGACCAATTTTTAAAAAAAATAATATTTATCTAAAATCTCATATACCTCATCATCTATATACGTTAAGCCTTCAATCAAAATATAAATTTCTACATAAAATTAACTTAACTTATCTAATAAAAATAAAAAATAAAATATAGATTTTATATACCTCTTACTAACTTGAAAAGGAAAAATAAATAACTTACACTAATAATAAATCTAATTCCTAATATTGTAACAGAAACATTAAAATTTATTCACGAAAGAATCATATAATTACTTCTAGGTTCTCATATTATGTTGTACTAAATTTACATCATCAATTTAAAATATGCATATTAAAATAAAACTGCTATTATTAATCTTATGCGTGTATATTATTTAAATATTAATACATTCATTCAACAATCAAATAACATTTGGTTGATCTAAAGAAAACATAGCAAATACATCAAATTATTATTACATAATTTTTACCATAAATGATACTTCAATGTACAGTCTGTCACACGATGTCCTCCAAGATTTCAGTTTTACAAAATAATTTCACATTTACACTCAACAATTATTCTTTAAAATATTATGTGTTGTATAATTATAAAATAAACTTTATGCAATAAAATGTTATATTAATATTTAGCTTTTAAAAGAAAAAAAAATGTAAATGTACCTTTCCTATCTTTAATAAATCAATAATTAATTAAATATTTATGTTAGTTAATAAATAAAAAAACATATTACATAAAATCCAACGGTGTCTTCTTTTCACTATAATTGTTCTTTTTCCTAGGCACAAGTTTTCACCAAACATTACTTCCTTTTCCGGTATATCACGTGTTTTTAAAAAGTTTTTATGGAATAAATGAAAACGTTCTTTTTTTTAAAAAAAAAAATAAAGAAAAGTCAGTTCCACCATCAGAATAAAATAATAATTAAAGTAGTTTATAGGATCCATATTCCTTTCTTTAAGAAAAATTACTTAAAAGTTATTATTTTAGAATTAGTCAATAGTTTATAAATTCTTTTTTTAATTGTTCTAAAATTGACTTGGATATCCACATATATTTTTGATTTGCGCATTCCTTAACGAATATTTAGGTAAGATTAATTTTAGATTCTTCTGTACGACCAGCGTTCAGACTTTAATAATATAATAATTTTTATATAGGTATTTCTTTACCCATTAAATTTCCAATTTATTTGCCTTTTTAAAACTGTCATAATTTAGTCTTTTAAACCATAAAGACTTAACAAGGCAATTATTTATGTAATTATTATTATTTACCATCTTTACTAAGTTATATACTTAGATTTATAATTTACAAATACTTTCTTCATAAAGAAGTACTTCTCTTTCTTTTAAATATCTGTTTTATACAAATTAATTACGATCAGCTTTTAAAATTATATAAAGTCCAACATATTACTTTTATGCATCTAGTAACTCTCCTAGTTAATCCAGCGTTTGTTAATTTTTTAGTATAAAGTTTCCAATACATTTTATCCTTATACGATGTTTCCATGACTATTTGATAGTAAATTGAGCTTTGATCAAGACGATAGGAAATTATAATTAAAATTAGCACTGCATGTTTGTCGGTAAACTTTTATAAATTATTTTAAAAACTACTCTCTTATAATTTTAAAAACGATTTTGAGAGCATCTATAATTACTTAGCTATTTCTAATAGCACACTTTACTTTAAAAATTTCAATCACAATCCCCCTCCGAACAATTGAACCTTGGTTTTATACCGGAAGAAACTCCCATTTGATTGGTAAATTAAACAATCAACTTGCTAGCTTATTTACATATTTTTACCAACACGACAGAATTAAAAATAAATAATGACTTATTTAATATTTATTATTTATCACATTATTAAATTCTTAAATTAATCTTTATCGTTTATTTAAATCCATTAAACATTTTTTTAAAATATACTTTCTTACTTTATTTCACCTTTAACTTTTATAAGATTATTTTTATAAACAAACTAAGTCTATTTTTATTCGTTATGTTTTAAAGCAGTATTTTTTAAAATCAGATTTAATATTTCACATTAATTATTTTTACTTTTATCTCATGATAGCCAATATAATATTTATAAATTTTATAACAGAATTTGTAAAATAGCTTTTCAACTTTACTAAAAAAAAACTCCCAAGCATGTGTATATGCGTCTAACTAACATCTGTTTTACAACAAAGCTACAAATGCATGTAATAATCTAAAAATAAACTAACAATTTCATTTTTTAAAAATAAATATTTTTAAAATAAATAATATCTTATAACAATTTTAAAATAATAGTTCGATATTATTAAAATCAAATATTAATCTTCTATCATGTACTACTAATAATTAAAATATTTATATTCATTTATTAAATTTTAATCTTTATCAACAATAAATATATGCATTTAATTTTAACTTGTCTTTTTAAAACTTTAACTTTAAACATTCATTTATTAAATTTATTAATGCAGTATTGATTATGGCCAGTTTTCCCAACCATATACTATTATCATCCCCATTGAAATGTCTCTCTCAAACATCAGCACAATTTTTACATATCAAATACTCATGAATTACTTTAATTACACTTTTTAAAAGATTGTTATAAACAAAATTAACATCATATAGCTAAATATATCTTAAATTTAAAATTTTTTAAATAGATTGATACAACAATTTATGGAGACCCATACAAAAGGGCACAATATATATATATATATATATATATATATATATATATATATATATATATATATATATATATATATATATATATATATATATATATATATATATATATAAATATATATATGCTTTTTATTTTCGTTTGCATACATGTGTACTAAATAATAAAACTCATTTGTCAATTTAAATCAGAAAGCAATAAATTATATTTCATTGCATGGGAATTGTATAAATGTACAAATTTTTAGAACTGTATTTATAAATAATATCATTATTTAATAATTATCTTAGTTCTTGAATTATTATTGCATTGTATTAATATCCATTAAGTCTGATAAGTTAAAATATTTAATATTTCATGTTTGTGTGCATTCTATATATATATATATATATATATATATATATATATATATATATATATTAGTACTAATATTTTATATGCTAGTCATTATCTTTATTTATATTTAAGTCAGTTGACTTTTACATTTATTTGTTGGTGCATACATTACTTATTGTTTATTGAGGTTAAAATTATAGTTATAATTTTTAGTCCACTAGGGTGAAGCTTTTATCTTGGTATTTTTAGTTGTAGAATAACCTTAGTATGTCATGCCTTATTTATTACAGTTATTATTATTATTGGATGGAGTGGATAAATTCCCCATCTGTATTGTATTTATCCATCAGTTGATAGTGTTTAAATTTCCAGTGATTGTAACCACATATTCCTAGGTACCTATTGTTGTTGTTTTCGGTGAGCCTCTCCATATATTTTCCTGATGTGGTGATACAAAAAGGTCCAGGCATCTTAGTTTGCCTCAAATGTGGGTGTTATTTTGTAAGCCATGTTGCTTTTGATATATTTATGCTAATTGTATTATAGAGTCCTTGTTTTGGTTTTATCACTCATGAGTTTTAATTTAAATTTTCCAACATAGTAAGTGAGGTTGCTTGTATTGCATTATGAAATGTCAATAAAAGTTTATTTAAAGGATGTGATATCTTTAGTATGCACTCAGTATGTTAGTGCTTTAAAGTATAGGAATGCCTGTGTTTTGTGTTATAATAATTTGTAATCATTCACAAACCAACCAACATTATTTTGTAATTGTAAATGTTGAATTTATGAGCATAAGGCAGGGTTGTCATAATCCACACTTGTTATGTATATGTTACAATCATCTAGAACTTTTCAATGGAGCTGTAAATCAATTAGTTATTATTAAATGTTTATTTAGTTGATTGACATTGTGTGGACATTGACTTTATAATTTATGTGTGTATAAATGACTTTTAATAAATGATTCATTCATTGAATCCATTTCATATTTACTTAACTCAGTCATTTTGTTATTTTCTACTTTAAAATAATATATATATATATATATATATATATATATATATATATATATATATATATATATATATATATATATATATATATATATATATATATATATATATATATATATATATATATATATATATATATATATATATTAAAGAAATCCATCTAAGATCTAAGTTACTAGTTTAATGAGATATGTACAATTTGTTTATGTATCTGTATATATATTCAATTTTATTTCAGCTTATACAGTTTCTATGTGAATATAAATTGTAAATTACAAATGTTACTGTTAAAACTTATACTTAAATTCCATATAGAAAAATTGAGTATTTGCAAAACAAAACTATTATTATGTGTTCCCATAAAATGTATATATGTATATGTAGGCTACTATAAATCTAAAGTTGCAATGTTGAAATAAAGCTGTATCATTTATTTTATATAACAGAATTATTTTGAGTTTTATTTGAGATTTATTTATTTTCTTTTTCTCTATTTGTAGTACATCAGTTCTACAAGCTAACAGATATGCAAGGATTAAATTATTGGTAATTTCAGTTGAAAAGATATATTTTGGATTCAATAAATTTCATTTTGTTCCTAATTATGTTTGGTATATAATTAATTGTAAGTTAAATTTACCCTGAGAACTAATTAGTAACATACTCTAGTCATTGCTCTATATTATTAAGATTGTCTTATATAGTTAGCCATGGAAATAGTATATTTTAGTATATTCATTTTAGAGGCAGTTTATTTTATCTTAACATGTGCATAACATGCTATTAAATAGGTATTACATTTCTTATCTGTGTTATATTTATATTGACATGAATGATGGAAAATATGTTCTTTCATCTTGCATGGCAAATGCATTTTATTATAGTTGACAAGTTACTTTGAAACCTGATTAATTTATGGGTGCATCATAGGTATTACTTATGCAAATCTTTGCTTTATTTTTAATATAATAAATCCATTATAACTGGTGCAATTTATAAATCAAATAATTTAAGAGATAACATATTCCAAATAATGATTGTTGATTACATATAATGTTTCGAATTGTATTTTTCATTATAAATGCTGCTCAATAATTTTTCTTCATTTTTTACATGTGGCATATATGACATGCTACAATGATTATCCACTGTTTATTTATGTTTCTTCATTTATATTGAATTATATATTTACCATTACAATTGGCCTACCAACGTTTTGGGACTTCATATCTTAATATATTTACATTCTATTACAATTGTCTTCCAATGTTTGGTGCATTATTTTCTTTTCATATGGTTAGGTATTACATTACAATATATATATATATATATATATATATATGTAATGTATATGTAATGTAATACCTATATATATATATATATATATATATATTGTGATGATCGCACATACTGCGGTCACACATATAGATATTTAACATTTAAAGAATGTTAAATATTGTGCTTGGGTTATAAAAAAAAGTGAGTTTAAAAAAAATACAAAACAAAGAAATGTTTTAGTAAAAAAGAGAGGGAATTAGAATCAAAACGATTCTTATCTTTTACCCTCCAAAGTTCAGATTTACAAAAAAAAGAATAGAAATATTAAAGTTAGAAATATCGATATCATGTGTTTAATGTAAGATTAAGAAAACGAGAAATGAAATATAAATAAAATAGAAACTTAAAGATATAAAAACAGCGATAGTTGGGGAGTGTAAATAAAATATAAGTAAAATTTAGAATGCAATAAAGAAATAAAGATCTGGTCTTAAAATTACACATTTTGAGGAAAATGAAATGCATGTGTGAATGTATGAATAAAGAGAGTACAGTTTATTTCATGTCAAAATGAAATAATTTTATTAAAGAAAATGATTGATAAATAAATGTAAAATATTATATTATAAAATTGTATCAAATTGAAAAGTAATTTTGTATAAGTTGTTGTAAGAATGTTAAAGTAAAAAGGTGTGAAATAAAAATACAGCGGGAGATCAAGATAAGAAAGAAATTTGAAAATAAAGGACATTAATTAATTAATTGGAAAACAGTATTGGTCAAGACTTCAGTGAAGACACTGCACTGATAAGAAGCAGAGAAATATAATAGAAAGCAGACATGAATGTTAAATTTGAGAACATGAAAAGAAATTATAACATAAGGGAAGCTTCAAAGATGTGTAGCTAAGGGCCAGTCGCGATCGCCATTCGATCCAGACTTCCGCGCTATAATGGTCCACGTCTCGATGTAACAACTGCTGATGTAGCACCTGCCAAAGGGTTCATTTTGCCTTGCCTTGATGCCCACAATACGGAGGAGTTCCAACAGTCAAATATAACCGAATAGTGACCATTCCCTACTAAAGAAATGGAAAAATTCCACGGGACGGTCAGCAAGACACCAAGTTTATTCAAAGACTTAATGACCTAGGTAGTTATGAATAATACCTTTTGTATAACTTATGTGCACATACTTTTAAATTTAAGGCAATTGCCAATCCCACATATAATGAGATAGACATTAATTAGACTCTTTTAATATTTGAAATGATTACAAAGGTATCATTTATTTCCACTGATTGCAATCATTTACAGAATCATCTATTGTATTTTTAGTTATTTTTGTAGTGTTATAACATAATCTGTTTTTTTTTTATATTGAGTGTTAATAATTTTGAGTGTTTCTTTTATTATTAATTTATTGTATTAAATATCCTTTATTTATGTAAAATTCGTTTTGTCTCTTTCATTGCCACTTCCAAAAATAATATAATCTGAAGGTTTGGAAAATAATTATTATTCATTTGAATACTTAATTAACACATGAAGCTAGTGGTTCAGTATTTGATCCCATTAAATTTATAATTATGCAAGCGCTGTAACTCTGTTAAATCTTACAGCAGTCGGGAGAAGGTTGACTGGGAAATATAACCTGGAGCTATACATTTATAGCATACAGGTTCGGTCAAATATGGATATAGACTCATTTATGTCCATATTTTCTCTCTGCTTGTGGTAGCAGAAAGAGGACGATCTTGAATTATAAGAATTCCCCATTATATCTATATAAAAGGGAAGTTTAAGCTTTCGATCACCGGGTTTCCATTACAATATATATATATATATATATAATTA